>SEYY01024918.1:7500-27500 GCA_009176605.1 Armadillidium nasatum
TAAAAGTTTTAAAAAAGTACAAAAAAAAAAATTTTAAAAATTTTTTCTGATTAATAATAGTGGTGCAACAGGTTTACCTAAGGTAAAGTTTCAAAAATATAAGATATAAAATTATCAATATAACCTGTATTTCAATATCATTGTTATTTTATTGCTATGTATCAAACTTGTATCATTTAACCACATTATTTCAAAATTATTATTTTGTTTATACTTTCAGTCAATATGGCTAAAAGATCAGCTTCTTCAGTATTGGAGTACTTTACAATATATTAAGATAGGCTCGAAATAGCTAAATGTAACATCTGCAGTCAGAAAATTAGAAGAGGACCTCCAGGTGCTACAAGTAAAAATTTATTAGCAGAAAAGGGGCAGTCAAAAGAAACAGAAAAGAAAAAGAAAATATTGAAAAAGCAAGAAAAAATTTTTAATTTTCTTATAATGTATTTGAATTTTTTTTTTTTATTATTTGACCGATTGAGCTGAAATTTTCAGGGTAAATGCATTTTTTCCTGAAGTTCTGAGTCGATTTCGAGAATTTTTCTGTCTATAACAGTTTGAAAGTTATTTGGACCCAAAGTTGAAAAAAGGAATAGCAGGGTCAAACCACTGGTCCACATCAGCTAAAAATTTAACTGAATAATCTTAGTCCCAATTTCTTCCATTGGTGGGAACAGATTTTTGATATCATGTTTAGAAAAAAAGTTATAAGCACTTGAAAAAATATTTACAAAAATTGTACCCTTCTTGAGAAAAAATTATTTAAAAAAAACGCTACATACTAATCTTTTTATTTGTAGATATTGTTTAGAGGAGGAACAGGGCAACAACTTTTATTAAGTGCATTATTAAATGCTATTTGTTTGAAATGAGATATAGCCTCGCAAACTTTGGGAATTTTTGAAATTTGGTCAAAAATGGACCATTTTCAAGGCTATATCTTGAAACCAACAAATCACATTGAATGAAGTATAGAGAGGAATTTGTAGCCCCATCTCTCCTCTATACACCCAACAAAAACAAGTAAATATTATAGTTATTTTTTTTTTTTTTTTTTTTTTTTTTTTTTTTTTTTTTTTTTTTTTTTTTTTTTTTTGATAGTTGGTCAGTTTTTGGCTTATAACATTTTTCCTATAACTAGGAACAAAGCTCTATTAGAAGCTTTTGTAGCCAATAGAATTCTGAAAATATAATCCAAATTTCAGGTTATTCTAAAAAGAGGTTTGGCTCTGCCATTCATTTGAAAAAGGGTCAAATTTCCCAAAAAACTTAACCATTATTAACTCAGAAAAACGCTAGAAATGGACTTTTTCACTGGAAAAAAACAATTTACACCGAAAAATTTCAGGGGAATTGGCTGAAAATGTAAAAAAAAAATTTAAAATTGGAATTATCCCCTTAAGTATAATTTGCCATTTTAACCCCAGCAAGCAAACCCCAGTTTTCCTAGATTTTTAGCCAGGATTTGCAGGAGTCGGGGCCCCAGTCGGTTCATAACTCTAAGTTTAGGTTCTTTTAGATCTAACTAGTTTGTCAGATTTAACAATTTGGGTATTTATATAATTTATATCATTTTCTCTTATCTGGTATTTAGTTTTTTTGAAAATACACTCTTGAAATGTAATTTATATTAGAGAACTATTTTATTGATGTGGAAATTTAAATTCAATGAATTTATAAATAAAGTACAAAAAATCCTTTTAAAAAAATTATGTAATTAGGATTATTTTACAGAAAGTGCCTAGCTTTGTACAATGATATAGGCAGAGAATGATAAAAAAAATATCAATATTAACATATTGATATTTCTTACTTTCTCAATTTAAAATTCATAAGCGAAACCATTGTTACAAGATATTTGAAAACTTAAAAAATATATTTTAGAACCTTTTCATTTATTTATTTATTTTCTAAAAATTCTTATATATATATATATATATATATATATATATATATATATATATATATATATATATATATATATATATATATATATATATATATATATATATATATATATATATATAATCGCAATGTAATTACAAAGCAAAGAGGTTATAAGCAAGCTATAAAAATATTATATTGTGCACATATTGGGCTCATAATCAAATATAGATATGCTAGAGAGTACATCGAGCAATATTTCTTTCTTTGAGTTATTGTGAGTATTATATAGCTATGTCAGGCTAGCATTGAGTATTGTGCACAGGTTTGGGCTCATTTAAGAAAAGACATAGATATGCTGGAGAGAGTACAACGTCGAGCAACAAGGTTGATTTCTTTCTTTGAAAATAAGAGGTTGAAGGAGTTAGGAATGTTCTCGGTTGAAAAGAGATTTCTCAGAGGGGATATGATACAAGTTTACAAAATATTTGCATCTGACAGTAATACAGAGATTGAAAAATACTTTATAGTGGACTGTAGAAGAGTAACTAGAGGACATAAGAAAATTGAAAAGAAGCCATGCCATCTCTATCTAAAAAAAATACTCTTTCATTAAAAGAGTTGTTAAGTTGTGGAATGGCTTGCCACAAGAGATTGTTGACTGTAAAAAAAAGAAAATGAGACTTTTACGATTGCTAATCTTTTAGGTGTGTTTATCCATATTGTTGCTCAACAGAAACCCCTTGTGGCTTCTAACTGTCTCTATTTTCCTGTGTTCCTATATATTCATATCTGAGTTTTTTATATATATTGTAGGGGTACAAAGGTGCAAGCTTTCTGAAAATCTCTAAGAAAAAAAGAAAGTGAAACTTTTACGATTGCTAATCTTTTAGGTGTGTTTATCCATATTGTTGCTCAACAGAAACAACATGGGGAAGGAACCCTCAAACATCCATTGGGAGAAATAAAAGGAACTAAGTTTCCACTTGTGCTTCTCATTCTACAAAACTGGAATGATAAATATATATAATATATATATATATATATATATATATATATATATATATATATATATATATATATATATATATATATATATATATATATATATATATATATATATATATATATATATATATATATATATGTAAAACAAGGTAAAACTAACCATCCTCAAAATTAAATGTCAATCAAATTTTTTTTTATGAAAGAAACTATTTAATTCTCAATTTTGAATGTTTTTTATAGAATAGTCTTCATATTTCAATGTTTTGTATAAAACTCAAAAAAATTTCCCCTATTTGCGTAGATTTTTTTTGTCAAAATTTGAAATGAATGGACTTAGAAAATATGAAAAGATAAGTGTTTGCTTATGAAATAAAAAAAAAAATTTTCTTTAACATTTAGAAAATATTAATGTTTTGCAAACAGGATAAAACTAACCAGAAAAAATGTGATAACTTTTTATATTTTTTAACTGATTTTCATAAAATTATCTGAGGTTTTACATTTACGCAAAATGCACATTTTTTATTTGGTTTAAATTTTTGTATACCCAATCATATTGGAAATTTTTTTAAAATTTCCTGTGCACAACAGCAAAATGGTTGAGTAAACAAAAAAAATTCTAAATAAAAAATGTTTATCTTGCCTAACTGAACAACATCTGAAAATTTTATTTTTAACAATTGAAAAATGTTGCGTGTCTAGTTAAACAATTGACTCCTCAAAAAATTTACTCCTGACTGCCAATTCCCAACTCTGACTCCCCACTCCTGTATATAAATAAATAGATGAAAAACTTTCACTGAATAAAACCCTGTGCGTAAGGAATCCTCCACAATATTTTTACAAGTTTAAGATTAAGGTATTTCTATTTCAGATATCTGATAATTTCAAGTTAAATATATTGTCTTTAAAATAATTATTGCAAATATAGAGTAGGATCTATACTTATGTTCACTACAAAGGTAATGTTTTGTTTTTGTTTTGTATTTTTATAGTTTCAGTTTGCATTATAGATATATAAAAATTTATATTTCATCTTAATTTTATTTTTCTCCCTTGAGTCTTTTATTAGTGGTGTACCGATTTTATTTTTCTCCCTTGAATCTTTTATTAGTGGTGTACCGGAAGTAGATTTTTCAGTTCCACTGAGAATTATAACATCAGAATTAACAAAGTGGAAAAAATTCATTTGAAACTGTAATATTCTATCAATTATTAATCTACTCTCTTTTTTTTTTTATGATACATAAATATAAGGGTTCCATTAAAAATTATTTTACCTTTAGCCACAAAATATTTAATTATTTACCTGAGGTTAGGAATTTATTATCTCCTATGAATAGTCCCATTGGAACTACACACACACTTCTCCTAGTGCCACTTTTGTTGGAAGCATTTTTGGAATTAAGTTTCAATTGGGCCATTGCTTCTGATAATGTCTTCTTGCAACTGAAATCAGGTTCATTTTCATAGCATTTTCAGCTTGTGGGAACAGCCAGAAATCAGAGGTAGTATGATGAGCCAGAGGGAATAGTATGCTTGTCCAAGAAAACCTGAATAAGTTGAGTAGAATAGTTGGGTGCATTGTAATGATTTCGTTGCTAATATTTTGGTAATACTTTGGCTTTCTGGTGCATATATATGATGCACCATCCCATTGGAGCCTAGGAAAATAATCAGTACTTATTAACCTTGCTGCCCACTTTTTTTTTTTTTTTTTTTTTTTTTAAAGTAATTATTTCCTATAATAGTTGTGTTAGACTATTAATTGAGTACTGAATATAGAGGTTTGAACCTTTTACCTAAGAAAGTACATAGAAATGCTTGATAAAGTTCAATTCAGATCTATGGGAAGGATTTATGGGAATGTTTCCTTGAAAGGAGATTTCTCAGATGTGATTTAAATCTCTTAAATTTTTGAATCTCAGCTATTGAGAAGAGTAAGTCCTTCATGCAAAATCATGATAGAAGAACTAGAAGCGCAATAAGCATTTTGTCATGATTTGAGAAAATGTTTCTTCAGTAACTGACTGTTTAATGTTTAAATTAATTTTCCTCAGGATGTTATAGCTAGTAGATCACTTGCAACTTTTAAAAACAAGTAGTGTAAATATATAAATAATTTGGGTATTTTGGAGAAAATATACATTGTTTTTTTATTTTAAATATTTTAATTGTTCTCGTTTTGAGCAGAGGTATTTTGTAAATTAAAAAAGTTGCATGGTTAACTTATTGAGAGTTGACAGTTGTAGCTGGTATTGTGTGCAGTCTTTCTTTAGGATCCTCCTTTTAACTTTATGTACATGTCATAAAAAAATTATTTAAAAGAGAACATCTTTATTTATAGAAGCACTTTCATGTAATTTTATTTTTCAGAATGGAAATATGTATTCCAGTTCTGAGCAGAATTTTACAAAATTCTTTCCAAAACTGGAACCAGAATTAGAAATTCCAGTACACCTCTTATTATTATTATGATTCTTTAATCTATAAAACAATTTCATTTTATCTACATTTTGAAAAAGAAAGTCAAATAGTTAGTAATTAATTTAAAATGTTATAGTTGAGAATATTTTGGATAGAAATCTTCCAAATGAATTTAATTTTGACTTTAGGTTTATGATTGACTATTGTGCTTCCTGGTATAGAGGATTTATTCCAATTTTTTAAAATTTTGATCAAGTTCTTCTGTCATATAAATTTAATGTTATATATTCTCACCTTTGTATAATTGTATGAGTAATACCTGAAAATTTCAACCAGAGTTGCTAAATAAAATAATGAAAATTTTATATTTAATTTTTTTTTTTTTTTTTTTTTTTCATGCACCCATATGGGCTTCTGATGTGAAAGTATGTATACAATTTTCTTTTTAAAAAAAATAACATTAGTAATAATTTTTTTTTATATTGGGTTGGTGTGAAAATTTTAAATCAGAATTTATTTATTTTTTTATTTAAATTATTATTATTATTATTATTATTATATTGCTTCACCTTAAAATTCCAGAACTTTTGAAACATGGAATCTGTCACACCATTAAGATTAAAGTTTAAAATTGGAAACAGAGGAACCTCCACCACACCAGAACCTACATCTCCTTCTCATCCAACAATTATTAATAAGATGACTGAAGAAGAAGTTGACCAAATGGGATCAGAGGATGAAGGAGATTACGAGGATGACTGGCAAGAAGAGATTCAGGTGGGGTTTTTTTTTTTTAAGTGTTTAGCATTTGTTTATTTGATTGTTAAAGTAAATAAAATTATAATATTGTGTGAATTACCTTTTGTATGTACTTTGAAATCTTGTATAAACAATACTATACTGGGGTATATATATAAATATAAATATATATATATATATATATATATATTATATATATATAATAATATATATAATATATATATATATATATATATATATATATATATATATATATATATTTTGGCCCAAGTGCAGTACACTGTACTTAAGTACAAGTACAACAAAATTGTTAAAGAACAAGTACAGGAAATATGGATTGCACTTAAGTATAAGTATGTCAGCAAGTACAAGTACATTTCTTTTTTTTTTTTTTATAAAAACCTCAAACATTAAGATGGAAATTGTTATTGAAATCCATTCCTAATATCTGAATTATTGTAAACTATAGTAAAACATAAAAGAATTTAATTTAGGTAAATAGTGGATAAAAATATTTGAAAATAATTAAGCTTTATTAATTCTGTAAGTCTTTTTTTTTGGTAATTTTTTTTTCTCAAGTGCAAAATTTAAAAGCAAAATTTTATTTATTGTTGCATTTCATAAACATTAGAGTTTTGAAATTTTTGTCAGTCAATCATGATGAATTCTTTTCCAATGAACAGAAGATAGTTTCCACAGATACGGAAGATGCAAGAATAGCCAGTTATATCTATGCCAGCTTTTCCAGTAAGTGTTGGGAACATCTCTTCATGATTTTTCCGATACATCAGTACACCTCTTACTTCAGAAATACATGGGTTGACAAATATTTCTGTATTTCAATATTAATGTGCTCCTGTATTTGGTTAACGTTTCGCAAGTTTGAGTTGACGAAGCTATAAAGCCAAACAATTCTTCATCTTTGGTGAATGGTTTGCTGAACTTAAACCCAGTATACCTTCTGATAATGTAATATCGATATTAGAAGCTTTGAAAATGAACTGTGCTATCACTAATAAGGAAAACCTTTGGGTTACCATGGATCTATTACTCTTGATAATTGATAAATTTTTTTTATATTTTCATTCAGCTGAAGATGCTTTTGTGTGGATTTTTAGTTTGAATATCAGTGCACTCTTATATTTTGAATGCATTTTCTGAAGGTGATACTTTAGTCCTGGGACAGGAGGTATATTTAAGCTTGATATAACAGTTTTTCCATTAAGCACAGTTCGTTGCATTCTCAAACAGTTCAATGTTCCATCTAAAACCTGGAGCTAGTACTCCTGAAAAGGAGTATTCCCTTCCTTTAGATTTCCTTTATCATCTCTTTCATCTCTTTGGCCTCCTTTTTTTCATCTAATTCCATTTTTAATGATTCTGGTATCCCTCTTCCTACTCTTTCTTCTCTTAGGTGTCCCATGTCTCTACCTGTGATTATACATAATCGTGTGCATGACATCCTGATACCTAATACTGCCAGTGACCTGGATAGTATACCTCCCCGTGTTCTGAGGGAGTATGAGAGGGAGGTGGCATATGTCCTCGTTCAACTCTACTTTCCATGCTTCAATACTAATACTTTTCTCAGTTCTGGAATCGTGCATATTTTCAGTTGATCCTTTTCTAACTATTGGCGTAAAGCTACCACTTGTGCTCTGTCTGGAGCTAATACTCCTTAAAAGGCTTATTCCCTTCCTTTGAGTTTCCTTCTCCATCTCTTTGGTCTACTTTTTTCATCTAATTCCATCTTTAATGATTCTGGTATCTCTCTTCCTACTCTTTCTCCTCTTAGGTGTTTCATGTCTCCACTTGTGATTATACATAATCGGTCAAGACATCCTGAGATCTAATACTCCAGTGGCCTGGATAGTATACCTTCCCATGTTCTGAGGGAGTATGAGAGTGAACTGGCGTATGTCCTCGTTCGATTCTACTCTCCATGAGTCAATACTAATACTTTTCTCAGTGCTGGAATCGTGCATATTTTCAATAGATCCCTAAAAAGAGTAGCCTCTTTGAAATTTTAAGTATTGGCGGAAAGCTATCACTTGTGCTCTGTTTAAAATCTTTGAAACTTTTATCAACCCTCATTTCCTGGATCACTTGGAGTTTCATCCGTTCTTTTTGGTCTTCAGTATGGCTTTCAAC
Source organism: Armadillidium nasatum (assembly GCA_009176605.1). Classification (NCBI taxonomy): domain Eukaryota; kingdom Metazoa; phylum Arthropoda; class Malacostraca; order Isopoda; family Armadillidiidae; genus Armadillidium; species Armadillidium nasatum. The sequence continues at coordinate 15,730 of SEYY01024918.1, forward strand.
GCATGAGGTTTACTGGTGATATACCTTCCTATCTCCTGATTTATTTTCTTCTGCTGTTAGTGAATGAGTTGTCGTATGTTGGCACTTGATATTTCTGAAACTTTGTTCTGGGTATAGTATTCCCTTCCTTGGGTTTCCTTCTTCATCTCTTTACTTACTTATGCTTAGTTTTTTGTAAGATCATTCTATATTGGCACTTGTCAATGGAATGACCTCTTCCTACTTTCCTGTTAATTATGGTGTTCCTCAGAGTTCTGTTCTATCTCCAACTTTATTCTTTTCAACAATGATCTCAGCGGCACTTATAACTCTGTTCAACAATGATCTCAGCGGCACTTATAACTCTGTTCATTCTTATGCTGGCGACTCAACTCTTCATGCTTCTACTCATTTCAAATCTGCTTCCTCTTTTGCATCTAGAGTAACTACTCGACTTCATCTTTCTGATTTTATTGCCAATCTGGATGTCATTTCCCTGTGGGGTCTCCTCAAATTTGTGATATTTAACTCTTTTAAAAATTCAATTTGTGCATAACATATTCTTGGTCAGAACATAAATAATAAATGGTTACTAAGGCAGCTTCAAGGAAACAGGGCTTTCTGTTCAAGTTGAGGATATTTTTTTCTAACAGGCACTCCATTTATATAAGGGCTTATCCACCCTTGTATGGAATATCATTCTCACATTTGAATAAGTTCCGATTCCACACTTACTTCAAACTCCCTTGACACTCTTCTCCACAAAGTGACATTGGTTCACCATCTCTCTTCTATAGGGACTACAGTGGCAGATTTTCGAAGGAATTGTCCTTTCCCGTTCCACCACTACTGCTCTGCCTTTGTAGCACAAGAAATACCTTGTTTTCACAAGATTTTTGTGTGAATATCGGAAACTCCAGGGTTGCTTATTGTGGCGACTTTTTTTCAACCTGTGAAGCTCCTTAGTGTCATCTTTTTCTTTCTGCATTTAATATTAATTTAATGCATCTCTTTAAAGTCTCCATTTGCGATCACCCATTTTCCTATGGGTTTTCTTTTATTTAATATTTTTCCCCCCACCTTGAAGAGGTCCCTGTCAGTGATTGGTGGTAACTAGTTGTACCACCCTTTTAACTGTTTGATTTCTGAACTGAAATTTGCAAGATAAATAAAATAATAATAGAGTGAGATTTATTCAAATTCAAGAAACTTTCCAGAAAAATTTTGGTGTGACGATCTCATGACATGCATTTTGTCATCTTTTTAGAATATTTACTTTTAAAATTTAACTGTACTTAAAAATAATTGAAAGTAATTGATGTTTTTCCAAGTACATTAGACTCAAGTACAAGTAATTTTGATTTTTGTAACTAATACAAGTACTCAGTAATTTGTACTTAAATACAAGTACTTGTACTTGAACTCCAAGCTTGTTATATATATATATATATATATATATATATATATATATATATATATATATATATATATTATATATATATATATATATATATATATATATATATATATATATATATATATATTCTTTCTTTAATAATATTTTATTGTATTGTATGAATTGTAATATTTATTTCATATTTATTGATATTTTAAATTAAGAAAATTTTTGTTAGGGTGATGATCCTGGTGGAGAAGAAGATGACAGTCAGCAAAGTAGGCCGCAATTAATTCATCATGAAGATGGCCTAAGGTATTATTATTATTATTATTATTATTATTATTATTATTTCCTGAATAGTAGCAAAAAATTTATGCAAAGTCATTGTAGTTAGATTAAAAAATTTTGGATCTCAAAATAGGCATCTTTGTGTTTAGACTCACTTTGTTAGATGCTTATTTTGAAGTATTTAGTGATGCTGGAATATGTGATTTATGGGAAAGAATATTTGTGGTAAACTGAATAAGAATAATAAGGTTAACATAGGTGAAGAACTTTGTTTATTTTTTACATAACAATTTAATGAAAATAAATAGGAAAATGAAAATTAAAATAATGTATAACAAAGTGTATGTAATGTTGTTCTGCCTAGTGATCAAGTAGAATTAAAGGGGAGCGTAAGAAAAACTTCAGTTCATTATTATAACACAATGGGAATGTGGTCAGATTGGTTAGGAAAGTCAATTTTATTTTTCTAAATATAGAGACATTAATTTCTTGATTTAGGTAAATAAAGATAGATAAGAATATTTATATATTCTTTATTGATTGTAATGCTTTAATGCGCATATAAAGTCTAAAAGGAATATATGTATTCAGAATTCTTAATATTGTAGTAAATGGATATTAATGAAAAATTTTAAATAAAAAAAATAATATAAAATTAAAATTTGAATGGTTTTTTATATTTTTATATGCATAAATGAAAAGTAAGAAATATGAAAAGCAACTAAGAGGATTTGAAGGCTTAAAACTGTTAGATCGGCAAATTAAAAAATTTCAAAGAACAAATTTGTTAAATTGAGAACTTTAATGATTCTTTAAAAAGGAAGGTGTACCAATGTACTTAGGATGAAAGTGGTTGAAAGAGATTGTAAGTTGTTGAGAAAAGGTTCAAATAAGAACTAGAATTAGTATAAAATTACTAAAATAAGATTCATTTTAAGAGTTAGATCAAGGAAGAGATTGTTGAAGTAATTTATTTTGGACTTTGAAATTATTTTGGGTATAAAGGAGATAATTGTTTTAAAATTAAACATAATAAGTTGCATATGAATTCAATCTACATAAATGATACATAGAAGTAACATATTATTATATTTTCCTATTTTATTACCACTCCAGGGAAAGACACAAAAAATCAAAAAAGAAAAAAAAGAAAAAGGAAAAAGAGAAGGAGAGACATAAGCACAAACATCACAAAGAGCGAATAGAGGTAACTGATAAGTTCATAGTTATAGGCAAAATATTGTTATCACTGTCAACTTCTATTCATTTTATATATATATATATATATATATATATATATATATATATATATATATATATATATATATATATATATATATATATATATATATATATATATATATATATATATATATATATATATATATATATATATATATATATAAAAGTTTGAGGAAGATGAGCCACCTTGTAAAAAACTGATGACCCATCAAATATCACAAGAAAAACCTTCTAAAGCAGCCATGGCAGCCTTTAAGGTGAGTTTTCTTTAAAAAATTTGATAAAAAATATTCCAAAAAAAAATAAAATATATATATATATATATATATATATATATATATATATATATTATATATATATATATATATATATATATATATATATATATATATATATATATATATATATATATATATATATATCACGCCTTCACGCCACCCCAGTTGTTTACTTTAATAGGGGTGTTGTCCACCCTCTGTGTCGAGTATGCCTTACATCTGGGGTGGTTCCAGTCTTACAACTCTCATAGAAAAGGTTTAGTCTAGAGCTTTTCGTTTTATTAACTCTTTTGCTCTCACTAACTCTGCAATCTCTTTCTACTGTCGAATTGTTGCGCCACTCTCAATGCTATCGCTATTAAAATGAACTTTGCTCTTCAGAACTCTCCTGTTGCATACCTCTTCCACTAAGAAGGGCTTGTACGATACACCTTTCTACACAGTCTCATTCTTTCTCTGTCCAAATCTCTGACCCCAGACTTATTATCCTCAATCTTTCATTAGTTTTATTTTACCGTACTGATAAAGTCTGGCACACACTCCCCTTTTCTATTTTTCCAATTTCCTTTGGGTTGTACACCTTCAAACGCCATGTATCGGGACTAGTCGACCTTTAATTAGACTTTCATTTTCATTTTGATATTATCTCCAGCTCTGGTGGAAATTAGTATACCTCTGTCCTTTGCCTACCAGAGGATATATATATATATATATATATATATATATATATATATATATATATATATATATATATATATATATATATATATATATATATATATATATATATATATATATATTATATATTATATATATAATATATATTTATTTTATAAAGAAACTCTGTTAGTAATCTTCATTCTCTTCTGGCTTTTGACCAACGGTCCTTTTGCCTTTTGGTGAATCCTTTGCTGTGGCGCTAGACAAATCAAACGCCTCCGATAGAATCTGGCACAAAATTTGATATCTAAGCTTCTCTATCATTTCCTTTCTATTCGTTTTATTTCTGCTGTTGTATACGACCACCGTTCATCCTTTAAATCTATTAATCGTAGTGTTCTGCAATTATTCTTGTATCCTTGTACTGGTACTCTAATGGTAAAGCCTGGAATACACACCCTTTATCTATTTTCTATTTTCCCCAAATTTCTTTGACTTGCATACCTTCAGCCGCAGTGTATTGGGACATGTCAACCTTTAATTTGGACCTTCATAGGATCTTCCTACTCTAGTAGAAATTGGGTGGGCCTTGATTTATATATATATATATATATATATATATATATATATATATATATATATATATATATATATATATATATTATATATATATATATATATATATATATTATATATATATATATATATATTTATATTTATATTATTTTTTTTTTTTTTCACTTTATTTCATTTTATTTATTTTAGTTGACTTAATTATTGAGAGATATTGTAAAATATGAACGAGCATTATCAATAATTATATTCTTATTTATCTTGTTGATTCTTTTGTATGAGCCATTATATTTTGCTTCAAATGTACCACAGTGTATTGTTTGTTTTGAAACAATACTCAATTACAATTTTCAAGAGATTTTGGCCCTGAGTTTCAGAATTTAAAGGATGAGATAAAGTAAGAATAAGAAATGTTCATAAATCTTCAGCATAGATCTCTGGGAGAAGAGAAGGGATGGAGTAAGTTGTTAACTGACGAACAAATTTGAGAGAGACAGTTGCTGTCCGTATTGAAGTAAAGCAGATATTACACCTACTTCAGTTAGAAAAAAATGAAGAACAAAGGGAGGCATAGGTTGGATATCAAACTAGTTATTAAGTAAATTATCCAGTTCTGGAGTCGGTAATTTTCAAAAGAAGACAAAAAGAAGTGACCAAAGTGGTCTGTGATTACAAGATGTTTATAACCTTGACAAGAGGGGAGTTGCAAAATATCCAAATCTAAAATGTAAAATTTTGATGATAGTAAATGTTACCTTTGCTCCATTTGTAATAGTATTTTTATTTTGAAGTAGTGAAAGATGCAAAGCAGGAAGACATCACAACCATATTAGAATTCCCCACCCCTCCCCCTGCAGTAATGAATCTGGGATAGGTATGGAATAAGCAGACTATTAAAAATAACTGGAGAATTTGGAACAACACTGGCAGTTTATGATAGTGAAATCTACATATTTGAAATAAAATGTTACTAATACACAGCTCACACTTTTTAATTACAAGTGTCTAAAGACTTTTTGTGTGTAGTAATCACTAGGAATAATGACATGACACTCGTAGATTACAGACACAGTTATAAAGTACTAAACTCAACACCCAGGTTACCTCTTATTTCATTAACTAATTCTGATATGATTTCTGTTTATCGATTGCACCATGATATCAAAATTTTACAACTGGCAATGCAGCCAGATGCTTTAATGAGTGAGAAAATTTTTCATAAATATAATATTATAGATTCGCCAAAGAAGTATGTATATATAAGAACCTAGTTCTTAACGACATAATGGATGAAATATCCTTTTCTATTACCTGACATGCAACAATGCCATTTGAATTTTTTAATGTTATTATTTTAAAAACTTATCAGTAATTCATTTGATGATCTAATACCATCAATTTAATGTTTTTAAAACGAACAACCCTTCTTTCCTTATCTCACTGTTCAATATGAAGCTTCCAGTGCATGTAAACAAAGTTTGGTCACTTTCAATTTGACACTCCCTTGGGATTATTCACGCCAGCAGAAAGGACAGTTAACTCCAACACTTTGTCTATTCTCTCCATGCATGCTCCTCCAGCAAGTCTATAAAATTCAAACTACTTTCAATAATACAATAATCCTCTTTATTAATAACATAGTTCAGCTGGTAAGACTATGAAAGACACTAACAAGCGTAAATATAATTTGATCATATGCTAGTATAATTAGTAAACGATTCAGAATAGATCAAGCAGGAATAAAGTAAGCAATTGAAGTAAATATAAGTGAAATTATTTGGCTCAGTAATTGTAAAAAGAGGTGGCATATGTCAACAGAAATAGTATAAGATAGGTAAAAGTGTTTCAAATTATGCGATAGAAAGTATGAGAGAATAATAATTATTGAAAATAATTCAATAATAAAAAAATATTAGATTTGAAAAGTAGAAGAGAACAGAAGTCTGAAAGAAAAGGAATATAAAAAATATTGGAGAACATAAATTGGTTACATTAATCTAATTCATGTATTATTTGTGTAAATATTTATAATATACTTAGATTTTTATAGAAAGATTAAAATCTATAGCGGGCTCTTTTTATAATAAATATTTGAACATGAAATAGAAGTGATATTTTAGCATTAGTTGGAAATGCTTTTATGTAAATAAATGATAATTGGTGAGTAAAGAAAATTTTTAAGAGAAAGGAAATAGAAAAAAAAAATATAAGACAGATTAGCAGTTAAAATTATACTATTGAATGTAGGCACCATCCATGTTTTAAGAAGAAGTGCATTGTTGACTGGCAGTTAGATCAAATAAAGAAAAGTTGAAATTCTAATTGCATATTAACGCTAGACATTATTTTTAAATATTTAGTATAGGTAAGGGTAAAAAAGCTTGGCAATAGAGGTCTATTGAGCAGAGCAATGCCAAATTATTTACAAGATTTTAAAATTTAAATAATCTTTATCAAATTTTGATTATGCACTTTAAATAATTGCAATGTCATTTATTGGTATTATTTTTAATTGCATGTTAAAAGGAAAAATAAAATTTCTTTCCATAGGAATTGTTGGAGGTGTTGTTGCAACTTCTTCAAAAAAAGGATCCCCAACAGTTTTTTGTATTTCCTGTCACAGACCTAATTGCCCCTGGCTATTCTTCTATTATTAACACACCTATGGACTTTTCAAAAATGACGCAAAAAGTACAAGAAGGAGCATACTCCTGTCTTTCTCAATTTCAAGTAAGTAAATTTATTTATTTATTTTTTTTTATTTTTTTTTTTAAAACTTAAAATATTTTTGCTGACCATCTTTTTCGTATGAGTGATATCAATTATATTATTCTTTCAATATTTTACAGGAAGATTTGAGACTGATTTGTAATAATTGTATGACTTACAACCAACCTGATACAATTTATTATAAGGCTGCAAAACGACTTCTTCAAGCAGGGGAAAAAATATTGTCTCCCGAACGAATATTACCTTTAAAAAGAGAGATGACAAATTTATTACTTTTATCTAAGGAATTGGTAAGTATATATATATATATATATATATATATATATATATATATATATATATATATATATATATATATATATATATATATATATATATATATATATATATATATATATAGGGATGGAGTGAAGTATCGGTATCGGCAAGTATCGGCATATTTTCCGATATCGGTATCGGTATCGGCAAAAATTTGTATAGGAGTAAAGTATCGGTATCGGTAGTAGTATCGGCATATTTTCAGGTATCGGTTTCGGTATCGGTATCGGTAAAAACTTTGGTATCGCTCCATCCCTAATATATATATAAATATATATATATATATATATATATATATATATATATATATATATATATATATATATATATATATATATATATATATATATATATATATATATATATATATATATATATATATATATATATATAAAGATTGCAATGAGCGCAATAAGTAGAAAATATAGATGAATTGCAAGAAGATAAAAAGACTTGCTGCCTCTAGGGTTGAACCACCGTATGTTATAATTACAGGGTGAAAACCTGGTAAAATCATCATGACTGGCCCTTGGTCGTTTAAAGCTGTTATTGAATCAAAGCTTTTTAGCTTTGAAGATACTTTAGCGGTTACAACAAGCAGTGGTTCGACTCCTGAGTTTGCAAGTCTTCTTTATCTTCCCTCATAATATATATATATATATATATATATATATATATATATATATATATATATATATATATATATATATATATATATATATATATATATATATATATATATATATATATATATATATATATATATATATATAGCTTTCATAAAGGTGTTATTAGGAATATAATATATCATATCGGGTATTAGGGTACAACAGTTCTAAATGAGATTGATGTGAAAGTGACTTCATTGTGTGTAATATTTTGACAATTTTCAACAGCAATAATTAAGTTGGCTACTTGTTTTCCTTTTCTTTGCTCTGTTCTTGATGAATTGTAGAATGATCGATTAGTTTGCTTTCCTTTTCAATTGAAAAGTTTCTCTGCAAACCGAACTTTAAATTTTTTGTTTTGAATGAAATGTCTCTGTGAAATTTATGGAGAAGGTTTTTTCTTTGTGGGTAATATTGATTTTGCATCGTTGAAGCATTTATGTTGCAATGCAAACTAGGGTTCTTTTGTCTGCTCCAAAACACATTTGACTCCAACTCGTAACTGCAGTTTTATCTCAAATAAATCGATAGCAAAAGATGAGGTATTTTGAAGATTCTTTAACAATTTTAGTTTTTTAACTTCATCTATGTAGAGATAAATTTGTCTTTGTTTAGAAACTCCAGCTTTAATAGCCATATCTCCATTATGGCCTTCAAAAATATTTATGAAAATAAAGTTTAGGCAACACTATTTTTCTATAATTGGTTTAGAAAGGTGTTTTTGAAGTTTTTTTTTCAGATTATTATTACAGTAACTTTATCTTAAAGAACTTTTTAATAATAGATTTCACTTTTCTGACTTTGATGTTATTGAAAGCTTTTTATCGCAAATCATACTTTTTTCACTAGAAACTTCTAAAATTTTACGTAGGAAGTTCGATTTTTTTTTATACTCCCATATTTGATCGTCTTGTTTGGTGCATTTTTTTTATCAAAACCAGTTAAAATCTTATTTAATACACGTGTATCATGAGCACTTCTTTAAAATATTTAAAAACGCTTGATTTTGTTGGGAGCTCTTTTTGCCTCGTGAGACTTTTGAGTTTAAAAATTCCCAACCAAAAATTAAATTCATCTTTTTGAAGGAAGTAATAAAAGTTTATATTGAAGATGATGTAGTTAGAATCATTAAATTTTCATGGCGACTTTTGACTCCAGAAACACTTAAGCAGCTTGATTCCACGAAAAAATAATTAAATGACATTTTAAAGAACCAGACAGAGAGTAAAAAGAGACTGTGAAAAATGTAAGTTGATTTTTCTCAAAAGAGGAAGTTCATGACGTGTTCAAAAGTACAGTACAAATTGTTTTATTATTTTAAAATTAAAGAGAGTTGATGCGACAGTTTAACAGGCTAAGAAAAATTGAAAAAGAATTGAGGAGTTGATACCTAAAAAACCCTAGACTTACAGTTTCAGGAAGACTTGTGTGAGTGAAATCGCCAAAGATTTGATGCATGCCGCATACAAGGATAAACCTCTATACAGGTCAAACAACTGAAGTGATGTAAAGAAATACTGAAAAACTTGTTTAGAAAGAGAATATATATATATATATATATATATATATATATATATATATATATATATATATATATATATATATATATATATATATATATATATATATATATATATATATATATATATATATATATATATATACTGTATCGGTATTTATTTATTTTATCACTATTTGTTTATCAGTCTCAATCTGGCCACCTTGAAGGAATAGTTCAAATTTTGACCGCCAGATCAAAAAGCTCATTTGCATTAGAGAAAGAAAAAGCAAGTACACACTTCGTATACGAATTCTGAAGAATAAACATATTCTCTCTCATAATATAAAATTAATAATTTATATTTCTGTGCACTTGTGAATTGTCGAATTTCATCTAGCTGCTCTAAAAGCGAATAGCTTATCTCCCAAAGATTGAGACACAATTTGTCTCCCTCTGAGAAAACACAAGGTCATATTCGTCCGTAATTAAAGTTACCTTAAAATCGTCTCTCAATTGTTATAAAAGTTTGGACGTACACATACGAGGGAACTTCCTTCGAACTTTGACGGAGAAGGAAATTTTCTCCAACCATTTAAATCTTAAAAAATACAGCTACTGAAGCTTAAACGTTAAGATCAGTATCTGTTCCAGTTCTTTCGAGGTGTACAGCCATTTTAAGACCTATTATTTATTATTATTATTATTATTATTATTATTATTATTATTATTATTTCAATATATTTCGTGGTGTACGGTAAAAATTAATATTTGTATTTTGCACTGCCTTTTGTGAGGGTTAGGGTTGACAAACCCCCTAATTTTCATTATATATATATATATATATATATATATATATATATATATATATATATATATATATATATATATATATATATATATATATATATATATATATATATATATATATATATATATATATATATATATATATATATATATAGTTGATTATTTTAGTGAAATTGAAAATTGTTCTAAAAATATCTTTTTATTTTGTTTTGTTTAATTTTCCTTATTTAATTAGCTTGGTTTTGACATCAATGCTGAAATTCCTTGTTTGGACTTGGAGGAAGGTAGTCAGGACTCAACCAAATTGTCTGACGATGAAAATGGAATAGAACAAATGAGGTAACATTAATAAATACATTTTATTTAGGAACCTATTTATATCTTCTATGCCAAGAAAGTTTTCTGTTGATTTCAATTTTTTAGCTTCAATTACCTGCTTAAGGTCGAGTAGAGTCTTTTTCTTCTGTTCTCTTCCAGTCCTATTTATCCAGAGCCCTTTAAGTTTTTCTTTGTTGCTTTATATTTTCCTACATATCTTCCTTCCTTCATCCATGTTTTTTTTTATCCTCTGGTCTTCTTCTCTTTTTTTTCTCTAGCACTACGGAGCTGGTAAATTTTTTTCAGATTCCAAAGCTAATTTTATCATTTTAAAATTACCTTGCTCCTACCAGATTTAAACTTACCAGCTCTGACTCTATCGTTGTAAATTTGCCTGACTCTTGTTCGAACTCCATCCTTCTTTAATCCCTGCTATGTTTACACTTATAAATTCATTAATTAATTAACTATAATAATTTATAATTAAAAAAAAAAAGTACATTAGTTGCACTTATAAGTAACAAATATAAAAAAGTATTTTATAGCAAAAAATTTTCCGTTTTTGCTCTGGGCATAGGTTCACCCAAAGTTTTATTTTCTCTCAATCTCCAGCTCTTCATCCGTGTCTTTTTCTTCGAATTATTTTATTTCAAATTCCTTCCCTGTGTTCAGTCCTCCAACCACTGCACATGACACTGTCATCTTGGTCTATTCGTTTCTATATTAACTACCTCAAGTTATCACAACAATTTCATCACTTCAGGTGTTCCCCCAAAAAAAATTTCAAAATTTTTCTTTTGGCATCCATCCAACAACTTATCATATATTTCCATTTTCCACATTTTGCTTTGTAGATCACTGTTGCTGAAATTACTGAGTTTAATAATTATATCCTAGTGGTTCTGATTATGTTCCTAAATCTTAGTAACCATGCTATGTTTCCGTAACTTCTATTACCTGCTAATATCATTGCTTCAATGTCCTCTTCAGCTGTATTTCTTTCCAACAGA
>SEYY01024918.1:30000-43465 GCA_009176605.1 Armadillidium nasatum
CAACTTGGGACGTAAACGCTTGTACGAGATATCTGTATACGTGCACGTAACGTAAAATATTGTTTCAAGACCATCAGCTCCTATATTTAGAACCATCTCGAAGGATTTTAGCCGTTATTCAACAATTTTGCAGGGTAGTAATATATATATATATATATATATATATATATATATATATATATATATATATATATATATATATATATATATATATATATATATATATATATATATATATATATATATATATATATATCCTATCCCAATACTTTTTCTGCTTTTCATTAACGACCTTCTCTCTATTACCTCATCTCCTATCCACTCCTATGCCGATGACTCCAACCTTCATTACTCCTTCCAATTTGAAAAACGCCCCATCCAGCAGCAGTTGATAGACTCGAGAAGGGTAGCCTTGGAGCAACTAACCTCTGATCTTTCACGTATTTCAAATTGAGGCAGTGAAAACATGGTTGTTTTCAATGCCTCAAAAACTCAGTTCCTCCATCTCTCCACTCGATACAATCTTCCACACAACTATGATATCTTTTTCGAAAACGCACAACTCAAACCTTCATCTGTTCTTAATATTCTTGCCGTATCCTTTTCTCGTGATCTTTCTTGGAAAGATCCCATTACTTCTCTTTCTAAACAAACTTCTAAGAGGTTGGGTGTTCTGAGGCGCCTTCAGAATTACTTCCCGCCACCCCAGTTGCTTGCTCTGTATAGGGGTGTTGTTCGCCCTTGTATGGAAATGCGTCGCACATCTGGGGTGGTTTCACTCATACAGCTCTCCTTGAGAAAGTGGAGTCTGGGGCTTTTCGTCTCATCAACTCTCCTGCTTTTACTCTCTTCAATCTCTTTCTGCCCGTCGAATTGTTGCGTCACTCTCTCTTTACTATCGCTATTACAACGGACACTGCTCTTCTGAACACTCTCGTCGCATACCTCATCCATTGAGAAGAGCTCGTGCGACACGCTTTTCAACACAGTCTCATCCTTTCTCTGTCCAACTCTCTGACCCCATACTTAACCGCTATGCTCAATCTTACATATACTCTACTGGTAAAGTCTGGAACACACTCCCTTTATCTGTTTTCCCAACTTCCTTTGACTTGCATTCTTTCAAACGCCGTGTGTCTGGACATGTTGGCCTCCTTCGATCTGGTTAAGATTTCTTCAACTCCGGTAGAATTTGATAGGCCTCTGGCCTTTGCCCACCGGAGTATATATATATATATATATATATATATATATATATATATATATATATATATATATATATATATATATATATATATATATATATATATATATATATATATATATATATATATATATATAATTATTTTAGGAAAAAAAAAAATTAAAAACTTCTTTTCTGAGAAACTCAGTTTTCATTTTCTTTCTTTTTTTTATTTATTTTTCCCCTTATAAAAGAAAAAAATCTTACTCAGAGAATTTGTTGCGTATTGCCAACATTGACAGGAAGTTGATCTACTGTAGTAAACTTTTTGGCGTTCATATTTTTTAATTCACCTGGTTCATATAAATTAATTCACTTTATCATACAAAGTTCAGAGATTTCTACATGTACAAATTAACTATTTTTATTTTCTGAAATTCTTAAAATAAGTGAAGTTATTGATAAATATGAGGTTCACTTCAGTAGCTTTTTTTTTCATGAAGATAATTATTAGTAGGTTGGTTTAGCAAAGTTTAATAATACATAAATTGATATATTCCAACTCTTACTTACTTTTATTTTTAACAGTTAAACCATTGTACTATGGAACATTTTCCTCCTTTTGTCCTTCATATGACTCCACCTTCGCCAATTTGAATAAGGAAGAAAGTGAAATGGTTTATGCAACATATGGAAATGAAGCAGCTATTCAATATGCGGAAAGGTATGATGCTATTTTATTGTGTATAAGTAAAGCAGTTTTTTATTTCAGTGTTGTAATATACTCTTAGATGACGTTTCTGAATTATTTGAATATTCAAATTTTTTATCCTTGTGTATCACTTTTCAGTATTTGTGATTTTTCTCGCGATTGTGATATTGCAATGCATCTTGTCGATGAACTTTTAGACGTTCTTACTCAGTCTCAGCACTCCAGAACTAAAGCTTTCATTGAAGATCGCCGAAGAATCCAGCAAGAAGAACAGAAAATTCATTCATTACTCTACACCACTCCTAAGTAAGGGTTTTATATTTAAAATCATACCCAAATTGGGATCTTATTTTTAGCCTCTTCCCTTTTCTACCAGGAATTCAAATACATAAAGGTTTAGAAAAGTAACAAATATTTTTTTTTTTAAATTTTTTACCAGTTTTCTCCATTTGTAGATGTAATCCTTCAACCCTTTCCTAAATATTTTGGAATATATTTTTTCTCATGTTTGTTTGTTTGTGTGTATTTACTTGTAAACCAGTAATTTTTTTATTATCGCTAATTTCTATTTTTTTTTTTTTTTAAAGTGAAGATCAATCAGGCTTCAAGCAAGTTCCAAAAGATATTTCTCCAAATTTCACTATGTTGAAAACTCTCAAGGACATTGGAATTGATACATCTTTTCTTAATACCTTTGGTAAGTTACTTTTTCTGTAAATCACTGGGAAGCAAAAAATTTGCTACTGTAATAAAAACGTGATTTAAACTAAATTAACTCTGCTGATTTTTGAATCTGTACTTGGAATGTTTTAACATATCAGGATTTTGAGTTATTTACATTGCAACATTTATGATCTCTCAAAGGAAAAAAAAAGTATATGTAGTTTGAGTCTGCGTTTAAACTAATTCCACACAATTTAGGGACTTGTTTCAGTCCCCAAAGCACTGTTTCACTTAAAATCATAACACCTGACAATGAACCCCCTCCCCTTTTTATTGCCATTCCATATGGACAAAGAATATGTAGCTGAAACAAATGAGAAAATCACATTTCCTAAATCACCAATTGAAAGAGAAAAGTTTTGGGGTCTAGACTAAAGCAATGGAACTTCAGAAAAATTTGAAAATTTTTACTTTTTGTTCTCGCCATGAAGATTAACCTACCGCATTCAAACAGGAAAATAATGTTGCTTCTTTCAGTACTGGACGTTAATAGATTTATTCATGAGCTAGGACATACAGTCTCTCTCAAGAATTGAGATTGATTTAAACTATAATAAAATTAGACTCAAAGCTCTGTTTTGACACAATGTAATGAAAACCTTCCATTCTTATAATTCGATGTGGTTGGAATGAAAAATAAACGTACTAGTCAGTGGATTTCCTTCTGATAATAACTAATTTACCCAGTTTAAAAATGGAATATTTATGGAGATCTAAAAGTGATTCCCCTCATTCAAAAACTGCATCAGAGATATATATATAAAAAAAAAAAAGGCCAAAATCTTTGTCAGATTTTTTTTTTTAAATTAAAGGCTGATATTCCTCGATACACGGCGTTTGAAGGTGTGCAAGTCAAAAAAAACTTGAGGAAATAGATAAATGGAGTGTGTTTCAGTCTTTACCAGTAGAACACGTGCCAGATTGAGCGTAGCAGTTAAGTCTGGGGACAGAGAAAGGATGAGACTGTGTTTAAGGAGTGTTGCACGAGCCCTTCTGAATGGTTGAGATATGCCACTAGAGAGTTCAGAAGAGCAGTGTTAACGTTATAATAGCGATAGTATAAAGAGAGTGACACAACAGTTTCACAGGTAGAAAGTGACAGGAGAATATTAGTTAGAACAAAACAGTTAAGGTACAAAGCTCTAGACTCAACTTTTCCAAGGAAAGCTTTGTTAATGGAACCACCCCAGATGTGTGAGGCTTACTCCATACAGAGGCGAACAACATTCCTATAAAGAGCAAATAACTGATGACATAAAGAAATTTGGAAGGCTTCCCAAAATACCCAAATTCTTGGATGCTTCTTTAGAAAAAGAGGTAATGTGATCTTTCCAAGAAATCTAGTGAGAAAAAGGAGTAAGAATATTTAAATAAGATGAAGGTTTGAGTAGAGCGTTTTCAAAGATATCATAGTTGTGTGGAAGATTATGTCGAATAGAAAGATAGAAGAACTGAGTTTTAAGGCATTGAAAACAAACATGTTTTCGCTCTCACAAATAGATATACGAGAAAGATCTGAGGCTGGTTGCTCCAGTATTACCTTCCTAGCGTCAATTAATTATTGTTAATCGGAACGTATCTCAAATCGAAAGGAGAAATGAAACGACTGAAGTTGGCGGCATATGAGTGGATATGAGATGAAGCGATTGAGAGGTCATTAATGAAAAGCAGAAAAGGAGTTGAGGTTAATAAAGATCCTTGTGGAACAACATTATTAATAGATTTAAAGGGTGAACGGTAGCCATGTAAAACATCTACATTAGAACTAACAAAGAAAATCAGAGAGAGGATACATACTCCTCAGCGACGTGACGCTGGTGCACTATCTTTTCTATAGGTACTATAACGGCAGTTGCTCGAGGGAATTGACCTTTCGCATTCCACCACCATTGCGTCGCCTTCGCAGCACAAGGGGTGCCATGCTTTGACATAGATTTTGTTTGAATGTATCAAACCTCAGGCTTGTCCGTTGTGGTGCCTTTTTCTTTCCAGCCACTTCTATTTTGTTGAACTCTCTGCCATCATCTGTTTTTCGTGCTGCGGTTAATCTTCCTCTCTTTAAGGCCTTCGTCTGCCCTCACCTGAGAGATTTGCGTTAGGATGGGATTGGGTAGGTCTTTTATTTTATATTTTTCCCCCTCCTCGAAAAGGGCTCAGCCCGTGAGCGGTGGTAAACTAAAAAAAAAAGAGAGATTCATCGAAAAGCAGAGGAACGAGGGTCAGAGAGGTGACAAAGAAGATTACCAGCTGAGCGTTTCTTACAATTCTATACTTGCGATTTGAGATAAGGTTAGAAGAATTGAGAAGTTTCCAAATCTTCCTTTTTAATAGGGTCCCTCTTTTTCTGCACATGCTAAAAGATAACTCACATTTCCAGCAAGAAGGAAAGGAAGGATGCAAACTCAGAAAAACCAGAGGAGTAATACCATCAGGACCGTAAGCCTTCTTAGTGTTAAGCTTAGAGAAAGGAGAGAAAGCGTTTTTAGAAAAAATTATAATGTAAAGCACAAATGGGTTGGAGGAGAAGGAGGAATAGCTCCAGAATCCTCTAAGGTAAAATTTGAAGCAAAGGTATGGGCGAAGAGTTCAGATTTAGTGAAAGGCAAAACGTCAGTTGTGCCGTAGAAAAATACTATAGGATGGTAAGAGGAAGAAGCAAAGTTAAGGGTTGACTTTTTTAGCAAAATGCCAAAAAGATTATTGCTTTTTATCAACGAAGAAGAGTTTTTAGTGTTACGGAAAATAAATTCTTGGGTGAAATATGTTTTACGAGTTTCTGGACTTTGAAGGCAACTGGAATTCCCGAATATCCCTGCGGCGAATAACACGAGAATAAGATTTAAATGAGGTTTGTTAGGTTTAGCTGATGGGAAAAAATATAGAATAAAAATCTCCATGCTAGAGGTAATCACCTCGGTTATGTACTCAGCTCACTCCGAGGGACCCATCCCACGGAAACGGTAATTATTCCATCGGAAATGATAGAAGTACAACCGCAATTTGGTGGCACCGAAGTGCCAGAAACGTCTCCTAGACGATGTCGGAGACCATTTTTACGGAAGATTTGGAGACAGAACAAGATACAGATGTAAGAAGGTGATTGGATGAACCCAGAGGAAAGAGAGAGTTTAGCAGTGTGAGAAGAAGGATAAGAGTTTTAAAAAAAATGAAGCACGTTGGGCTTATTATCACCATGAGGAGTAGAGGGTTGCACCAACTGCTCAAAAATGCTCTAAATAGAAAGTGGTAGTCGAGTTTTCCAGCTGTATCATGAGAACTAGAAAAAAGCCATTGGATGTGGTGAACATTGAAGTCATCCAAAGCGATGGTTTAGGGAAAAGGAGTAAATGAATGAATGTGCTCTATTTTGGAGTCAAGATAGTTGAAGAATTTTTTATAGTCAATAGAATTAGGTGATAAATAAACAGAACAAATGAATATAGTTGTAGAATTGCACGAGAGCTTAAGCTATAAAGTAGAGAATTCAGACGATTCCAAATTGGAAGCAAGATACAAATTAGATTCTCCTCTCTCATATCATCAGTATGGCTTTCGACGCTCGAGGTCAATTGGGGACATACTTTCCTATCTTCTGCCCTTAGGGACTTCGGGGAGTCTTGTGTGGTGGCGCTTGAACTATCCAAGGCTTCTGATCGGGTATGGCATGCGTCGCTGCTCTCTCAGCTCAAAGAAGATCGTGCACTAGGGCAAGCCGGCTGCGATGTCTTGGTGACACTAACCCTATCATCAAATTGAGAACGCCAACTCTCTAGTGATATTGGGTGAGAGGTGAATGGGGACCATAGTTTGGATGCCTTCCCTCCAAGCATTTCCGAGTCAACTTTGTTTTGCCATTTTTTAAAATGATAGTCCCTGAGTGTCGATGAATCATGTGCCTGGGCTGACACACCTCCCCAATATATTTCAAACATGTCCTGTGGGACTCCAATCCTGGCTTTTTGCAAGTACCATCGGGAAGTTTATTCTCACCTCATAGTGGTACAGATGAACATTACTACCGTGTGTGATTTGGCATTGTCTTGGAGCAATAAGAATGTATTACCAATAGAAGCTACGAAAAGAATTACATATTCCAGAAGGATGTCATTCACACACATTTCTGACATTATAGTCTCTCTGTTCAAGATATGCAACTCTATGCTGGTTCCCAAACTTATGCCAGCTCACACCATCACAAAGCCATCTCCAAAAGGCACCCTTGGATAGATGTTACAAAGAGAAAAACACACTCCTGTACTTTTTCACACTGGCTAAATTCCATCTTGTACATGTAGTGCGAACTGAGACTCATCAGTATATTACTTCATTTCCCAATTTCCTTGTGCATATGCAAACTGTATTCGGTAACCGATGCACCCAAGTGAGAAGAATAATTGTGTCATGCTGCCTAACAAGTCGTTCCACCCTTGTGCAGTCTTCTTCGAACTGTACAGTCAGAATTGAGCATATATCTGACTCTACGGAGCAGGTTTTGTAGCTGAACGCTTGTTTGAAACACATTTCACATAACTGCCAGATGGAGAAATTCCTCACCAAAGTACCCCTCGGCCGACGACTCTGCCCTTGTCTTCTACAGTTGCTTTGCCAGTGGAGAACCCAACACACTCATTTGTTGGTTTGTTTCCAACATTGTGATTTCCACAATAGTAAATTCAACTTTCTTGCTGTGTCTATAAATTCTTTAGGCATTATAGACCATATAAAGACACTGACACTGCAATTTGTATACATTTGCGTTACTCTTCAATCCTTTGGAGCTTGATGTGCACTGGAACAGGGAATGATATGTACTGTAATCTAAGTGGTATGCATTAGAACTAAGCATGGTGTCTACTGCATTTTGGTTTTATTGTTTAAATTTACCTTTTTGTTCGGTTTGGATAACAGTAAATACAATACAACTTAATTAATCCTAATGGCATAGTTGGCCGCTTGAAATTAAATTCCATGTGGTGCGTTAATTATGCCGGAGAGTTATATATATATATATATATATATATATATATATATATATATATATATATATATATATATATATATATATATATATAATATAATATATATATATATATATATATATATATATATATATATATATATATATATATATATATATATATATATATATATATATATATGGCCTAAATAAGCAGTTGAGGAAAAACAAAAAAAACAAAATCAAGGGTCGACATCCCCCATTAAACGGCTTTTGAAAGTGTGCAGGTGAAAAGGGAGTGTTACAGACTTTACTAGAGCACATGAAGATTGAGCATAGCAGTTAAGTTTGCGATCAGGGACAGAAAAAAACAACATTAATGAATTGAGCTGCAATATACGTAAGTTCGACAGTGGAGTGACTTTCAGAACAGTACCTAAAGATGTTAAGTTTATGCTAGATTATTTTAACTACTTTCCAGAAGTCGGAAAATCAAAAATTGTTATATCTTTCAGTTATACTCTGATCACACATCCCGTCAGAAATAAAGATTTAGATAAAACCTAAAATTAGGATTTGCAAAGATGCCAGCCAGAAATTTCCTCATATACTGTCATCATCAAATCTATTCCAAGGATTCTGCTCTCGCCCTCGTTGCCCTTTAAGTAGGAGTACTTTTAACGATAATACCAATAACAGTATTTTTGGTGTCATTATCCATATATAAAGAGTATACTAATACAATGCTGTGATGTAATTAATATCAAAATCTCAACAAAACAAAAAATGTTTGGGAATGAGTGTAAATTTTAAAGTCGGTGTTAAGACCGATCTGTCAGGGTTGTGAAAAAAAAAGAAACTTCATGAATTAGTGAAAACGTCAGGAGCACCCTGATGACCATATACTCAACTCAAGACCATAACACTAATCAGCCTAAATTTTTTACCAATACCAGTACTTGCATCACCTAGGAACATATCCATCTCATCACCAAACCTTTCCCTTCGACATTTTCGCCTGTTAAAAAAAAATATCGTAGAGTCAAGTAAGAAATCTACACAATTTATAGTAGTGTACTTAAAAAAAAAATTTTTTTTTTTTTTTTAAATAAATGCACTTATATAATAACTCCTCCAGTCATTTTACATTTCATTTCGAAAATATTCTATTCAATTGTAAATAACCGATTGTAGAAATGTTGGCCATGGAACAAATAACTTTTGATCTCTGTAGTATTTTTAACTGGAGGAAGATACATGATTGTCTTTTCGAAAATACACTCTTTTGTTTAGTTTAGTTTTTTTTTTTTTTTAAAGTCAAGTGATTTTCATAATAATCAACACACACACTCACTAAATTTAAGTCTTTCTATGCGTCGAACTTTTTTTTATACTCTATTACTGTGGACACGACTCTTCTGAACCCTTCAATCATACACTTTCTCCTATGATGATTATTCTTATAACGTATTTTATTCACAATCTTATCCATTCTGTTCATTTCTCCAAACCTCAGACTTAATCACTATGTTCATTAGTTTCATAAACTTTAACATTTTCGTCTCTTTGAATTTAAATGTTTTCAAACTTCGTGTATTAGGATATATCCTTTTATTTCATGACAATTAGGTTTAGTTCAATTTCGTTGTTTCATTTAGGCTTCATTATTTTTTTACACCGTACTATATTTTTTAAACTGACCAATAACTTGGGTTATTGACATTAGGCTAGCATCTCATGGGGTTGATGGATCCGCTGGCCACCACCGGTAGGGGAAGAATAGAAATTAAATTGATGTATATTTTTTGATATCAAATGAAATTTCCATTTCTATGAATTATTTTGCAGAGAAATTAGAGCAAAGAGAAAAAGTAGTTGGTTCAAAATTAGCAGAAAATGCAACGCTTATAGCCAACTTAGCAAAGGAGCAGAAGGAGCGACTTTCTAAACCTCTTCCCCAAAACATCACCAATTTGCCAGGGCCTTCGCAAAACGAAGTAAAATTAGGTAAGCCTATATTTAAATTGGTATAAATTTTTTTTTTTAATAAAGCCTGGGAACATATTTGTATTAGTCTCACTTTGACAATATTTTCCTTAAGAATACATATTATTTGTTTTCATTATTTTTCTTCTTCTAACTTTAAAATTAATCCTTTAAAAAAAAATACTTCAACTAACTCATATATCATTTAGCGTAGTCCCCTCTCTCTATCATGTTTATAGTTTTAGTTAAAAAGAAACTAGGAACTATAATTTTATATTGTTTCGACATTGTTTACAAAAAGAACCACTTTAGAATTTATCACGCTTCCTAGCACTTTTTTCCTGTGCTTAACACCATCTTAAGAAGGTATCTTCAATTCTACTTCCGATCATTTAACTTTATACTAACAGACTTCTGGTGCCTATGATATTTACTGCTACTTTTATTAGTGGCATATCTGTTACGTATTTTATCATAAATTTTCTACATCTGTTCTTACCTTTAATAAAATTTATTTTATAGTTTCATTATCGCCTTCACTTTTAAATTTCTTTTCAGTCAATTTTCTATAAGGAATTTATTTTTTTAAGTAAATCCTCTTAAAATTTTTTTTTTTTTTTTACACCACCACCACTCACGGGCAAAGCCCTTCAAGGAGGGGGTGTTAAAAGAATAAAAATGAAAGTAACTATAAAATAAATTCTTAAAAGTTATATGTCATATTTTTGTCTTTCTTTATGTCTCAGAATTATTATTTATATATAACTAAAAAACCATAGTTGGAAATATAACCTACTTCTTTTGTTTAATAAAAAGAAAATAAAAGCCAATCTGGACCGTCCCTATTTTGTTATAACTGGAATGACAGCACTCACACTGATTATAGTACTATGTTAATTAAAAAATTTACAAAATAAATTTTGTTATTTCAGTATCAATTACTTGACGATTTTAATAACAATTTTACTTATTTTTTAATTCTATTTTCAGCTGCAAAGGTTACTGAAGGTTTAATTGCTGTTGCCAGACAGATACCTCCTGGTGCCTTGGCACCTGTACCTACAGTACGTAGGGCTCTTGGCATTAAAATGATGCCTATTATTTCTGAATCATCAGAACAAATTGAGGTTTGTATACAGCCTGCAAAAATCTTGCTTGATTTTTTAATAAATGTGTAGAAATTTTCTTGAAATTGGGTTAAATTCAACAAATAAAAATCGGACCTCTTTGCAGTAATAGTGGTTCAGGAATATTGTTGGTTATTGCATTTTGTTTCTGAATTTGTTAATTTTAGTATTTAATTTTGAAATTTCAATCCCTTTTCGTTTTTTTTAATTTGAAGTAGTTCTACAGTTTTCATTGCAAATTAATTTTAGGTTGATATAGAAGAAACATCATCTCAAGAATCGACACCCCCTCAGGGATTCAATACCGAAGTGAGTCCTCGGCAACGTTTAGTGCATGGGAGTTCGAATATGGATCCACATATGGAGAATATTTTAATACAAACCTCTTCAGCTCCTAATTCCAGTCTCACAGACAAGAAATTGAAAGAAATTCTTAATAGCTCGTAATAAAAATGTTCAGAATTCTCGATTTTAAATTAATTTCCTATTATAACTTGCCTTTGGCATTACTAGTAATAGTAGTAGTTCATATAAATTGCTGATAAGAATAATGAGGTGTATTCCATGGGTGGGCAAACTGTAGCACAAAAATATATACAGAATTGAACACAGCTCACTTTTAATTTTGTCATTTAACTCGCCCATTGTTGACTTTGTGATAACGACGGTTTTAGAATTATTTTTGTTTCACAAAAACTAGACTCAGATTTTGTTTGAAGTGTTTTTCTCTGCATTTCTTACAAACTTTAACTAGTTTGATATAATACAGTTTGTGTGTTTATGTCGTTATAATTTATTATGTCTAAGTTCTGTAGTGTACAAGATTATCTACTTAACTACAGTAGTAATAAAATTCTTTTTTTTATTATTATTATTTACCCATAAAACCTCTTATTTCTTACTTCCAGTTATTAAAAACTTGTTTGTGTTTATTATTGCATTAATATACAGCGATATGTAAAGGAATTTAGTTACTTCATTATTCAGATGGTTAATCTGAATTTTTTTTGTATTTTATCATTTGAATGTTACTAAAAATTTTGAGTTTGTTTTGATCTCTTTAAAAAAAAAAAATTTGGTGGTATTAAATTATATATTTGTTATTACACGAGGCATTTAACATTTGCATTTTTTGTGGCGTATATGCGCTGCATAATAAAATATGGAACGCAAGTCAAACCATTTTGGTTTCCAACTATAGACACACACACACATACACATACACATTATATATATATATATATATATATATATATATATATATATATATATATATATATATATATATATATATATATATATATATATATATATATATATATATATATATATATATATATATTATATATATATATATATATATATAATTAATTAATTAATTAATTTCAAAACATATTTTTGAATGGCATATAATTTGTCACTAATTTTAAATTACTTTTTTTTTTTTTTTTTTTTTTTTTTTTTTTGTATTTATTTATTTATTATTATTATTTTGGGGCTTGTGGGAGGGGTAGAAAAGAACAAGAATTCAAACAATATTATTTATATGCTTATGTTTTATTTTTAGTTTTTTATGTCAAGAAATGTTTATACTTTAAAAATTGCAATATTAATCAGTTTTATTTTATTATTTTTTTATCACAAAAATTTTGCTTATTCGCTTCTTTGAAACATTTTTATGTTCATATACCTAAACCATGTTTGAATTTTTTTTTATACATATTTTTTTTTTTCCTTAAAATACTTTTGATGATGGAAATTATTACCTGTAAGTAATTGATTGTATTATGAATATATGTAATCCTATTCATTTTTTTAATTTTTATCGGTAGTTTGTTTTATTTTCATTTTATATTTTGAATAGAAGTTAAATCGGACCGTTTATTATTTGAACCTTATTAAAGGTAAATTATATATTAAAAACAAAACCATTTAATCCATTCAACTTTTCATCATTACTTTCCCTACTGAATGTTCATCTGGGACAATGATGGGGAAAAAAAGCTAAAAACTTCATTTGGGGTATTTTTCCTCATTTTGCTTTCTCAGTTCGAGATTTCCCGGTTTTTTTTTTAATTAGAGAACAAAATACATTATTGTATTATGGGCGATTATTTCGCTAATGAAAAACAAAGCTAAAGATTAGGACAACCACGAAGAACATGTTACTGTTAAAGTTACAGATTGATTTCTAGTTCTACAGCATCTACTTTGGAACAAACAAAATTGAAATCTATATATGGATGAAGAGAACCCGAAAGAGGAAGACTTTAAAATGGTTTGTGTTAGATTCTATTATGATTTTGGTATGACGGGCCCCATTGCAAAAAGGTTCACCTATATGCGAAAGAACAGAATCTAGGGTCAAAGAGAGGAGGGATAAGTCCTTAGTCCACCTTCCCTTTTTGGAAACTACTGATGATCAGGTTTAAATATAGATCTTGCATGAAATAGGGATAACTTTCACTTCCGTTATGATAAAGTAAAAGCAAAACATTAAACAAAATATTTTTCTAAATTGAGACCGCTCAAGGTCCGTACTTACTTTTCTTACGCGCACACTTTTACATTATTATTCACTGCTCATCATCAAAAAATGATGTGTACAATAAAATCAGCAGATGGAAGAGATGTTTTAAGTCTTACTCGTAATATTCCGACACTTAAGAAATTGCTGGTGATGTGAGTCAATTATAATGTCTTTTGCAATAAAGAGTCTTTCAGTAATCCATTTTTTTTTTATGGATCATCATTAATTAAAATTTCATTCATACTAC
>SEYY01024919.1:0-2500 GCA_009176605.1 Armadillidium nasatum
TCTCATTGGTTTATTTTTCTTCTTTAAAAGAGGTGCCATGGCACATTGTCCGAATTCACATTTATAACTTTTATAGGCCGAACAGTTGATGGTGCACACAAAGATCTGCATCTCTTTGGTAGCCTGCGCGATTTCTTGCTATTGTTGGAATCTCTTCTTGCACTTGCGCTCCTTGCCACGTCTTTTAAATTCCCCGTAGTTTCTTTGATTTTCCATTTCATAGCGATCACTATATAATTTTTCGGCTATGAAATTCACGTTACTTGAAAGATTCTTAATTTGTTTCAAAATGTCAGAATGACTCTTTATTAATTCCTATAAACAATCGCTGTCTTCTTTTTCTTCTCGTTCACTGGATCTGGCAACCGCGCGCATCGTGCCTTCTCGCAAGGAGAACGCTTGCCCCCATCCTTTGTTCCCGTGGGGGAATGGGTTTTGTGTTCTTTCGAGAGTGGAAAACATTCCTATACATGTCTGCGATTCTCACAATTTCTTCTATTGAGGCACTTTCGATCATAGTTTGCAACGAAATTTGAATGGGGATTGGCATTTCTGATAAGAATAGTTCTCTCAGGAACTTTAGCGTCGTTGTTGACCAGCAATGAATAATTAGAGTTTCCTAATGCATTTTTAACTCTCTCCAAATATTCGGAAGGTCTCTCGTGTGGTTTTAGCCCGTGTTTAAAAACAGAGCGTACACTCTCTCTGAGACAAGGGGCATATGTGGCTTCTAGATCCTGTAGCAAATCTCTGTAACAGTTGCTGCTCAAAGGGAATGTTAGTTTAGCAATTAGAGTCGTTGGTAATATTGTAGATAACAATTTCACCTTCTATTTAGGGTCGTTAACGGAATATAATTTAAATATGTTGTTAATGGTATTTACCCAGTTGATGGGGTCTGTTTCATCGAATCGCGGCAAGTCGCTCGCAAATAACGGTCGTTGGTGGGTTGACTGCCTTCTTGGGGGAGAATTGGGGGAGTTGGGGATTCTCTTCTGTTTCTGCTTCTTGAAGTTGTTGCTCGGGGAGAGAATTCTCCTCCCTCTCTCCAAAAGAATCGTTGTCGCTTGGCGTTGGAGAGGAAACTTCCTCTCTGTTGGTTGCGTCGGAGTTTTTGGGTAGGTTTCTTTTCCCCTTTCCCCTAGTGGACCTTGCTTTTGGGGGAGTTTTTCTAATGCGCCGCATTTTGTAACTGTTTTCTCTTGACCTTTCCCCGATGTTCCAATTCTCTCTATTTGCAATGTCGAAATATAGCAATACGTCACTCTGGGGTCACCAGAATTTGCAATTGCAATTGCACGGTATATTAAGAAGTATAGGGTTAAGAATAGCTTTGCTCACTTATGTTTATTTCCTTAAGCCTAATAATACAGCACAGTCAATTGTTCATCACCTTAATTAATAATCTATCTTCACTACACAGGACTTAGGCAAGGTTAATAATCATAAATTCTACAGTTTATGAGCATTCACTACATAAGTATTGAATCTAAAGCACTTCAAACCCACTTCATTCCCTTTATAACAAGCCTTTTGCTTTCTTTTGGATAGCGGTGTTTCAATACACCTTCCTAGGCACGTTGTCATGGCCTCACTAACTCTCTCTTCTGCCTTCCTCCTTTCGCCCTCACTCCTTTCGAATTAACCAATCACGTTCGGTTTTAAAATCACCTGATATAAGTTTGAGGGGTCGTGTTTCGTTTCAATATATATATATATATATATATATATATATATATATATATATATATATATATATATATATATATATATATATATATATATATATATATATATATATATATATATATCCTCCGGTGGGCAAAGGCCGGAGGCCTACCAATTTCAAATGGAGTTGGAAAAGTCCTATCTTGTTCATTAGAGCCCGACATGTCCAGATACACGGTGTTTGAAAGTGTGCAAGTCAAAGGAAGTTGGGAAAACAGATAAAGTGAGTGTTCCTGACTTTACCAGTAAAGTATATGCACGACTGTGCATAGCGGTTAAGTATGGGGTTTGAGAGTTGGACAGAGAAAGGATGAGACTGTGTAGAAGTTCTCAATGGGAGGCATGCGACGAGAGTGTTCTGAAGAGCAGTGTCCATTGTAATAGCGATAGTAATATGTAAAGGTGTAACTGCTTGATAGTTATTCAATTCCGACTTCGACTTATGAATGTAAAGGAACTCTAGAATATGAAGTGAAGATTCATGTGGATGAGAGTCCAAGATTGAAAAATGTTGTACTGTAAGAAAAATTACATATCTGGGTATGATTTCTATTATTGGAAAGTGGAGGTGATGAGAGAGGAAGGGATGTCCGGGATGAAAGTTCTTGATGTTCACAAATTCGTTCCCGGAGAAGTGTGGCTGTGGAACCTATATAGCCCTTTGAGTACAAGGGAGGAATATTTATACACAATAAATGCCCTGAGAGGAAAAGGTAAAACTGACTTATAAGTGAAAAAAGAAGAAATCTTAAATAAAGAGGCATGGGTGAAG
>SEYY01024919.1:15000-16270 GCA_009176605.1 Armadillidium nasatum
GAAAAGAGATAAGGCACCAACATCACGTCGCAAAGATAAAGAGTCAAGAGAATTAGAAAGAGCGGGACAGTTTATTAGTCTTTTAGCCTTTGACTCAACCCTATCCAAAAGACGGGTGAAGCCTGAGCCACCCCAGATATGAGAGCAGTACTCCATACAAGGGCGGATGAGACCCTTGTATAATTGGAGTAACTGCGAGGAAGAAAAAAATTCTCGCAGTCTAAACAGAACTCCCAGCTTCTTTGAGGCCGCCCGAGCAACCATTGTGATGTGAGGTTTCCAAGACATTTTTTTGTTTATGTTAAGGCCAAGAATATTTATATTGTCAACAGGAGAGACGGGAGAACCGTCGAAAGAAATAGAAAAGTTAGGAGGTGTCTTTGAGAAGGAGATTTCTAGAAGTTGAGTTTTTAAAGAGTTGAATTTCACAAGGTTGAGACGACCCCACTGGGAAATTCTATTCAGATCAGCAAGAATGGAATCGGAAAGATGAAGACGAGAGGCAACTCTAGATGCAAAGGAAGGAGCAGATTTGAAATGAGTAGAAGAATGGAGGGTTGAGTCATCGGCATATGAATGGACAGGGTTAGATGAACAGCTAAGAAGATCATTAATGAAAAGTAAGAATAGAGTAGGAGATAAGACAGAACCCTGAGGAACACCACTATTGAGAGGAAAGGAAGAAGTCGCTCCATCAACAAGAGCTGAAATGGAGCGATTAGAAAGAAAGCTAGACATAAGTAAGCAAAGAGAAGGAGGAAACCCAAAGGAGGGGAGCTTGGAAAGCAGTAACGCATGCCATACCCGGTCAAATGCCTTAGATATGTCAAGCGCCACCACACAAGTCTCCCCATGATCCCTAAGGGCAGAAGACCATAAATCTGTGAGATAGGAAAGTATATCACCAGTAGACCTCGAACGTCGAAAGCCATACTGATGATCAGAAAGAAGGGAATGAGATTCCAGATGATCCAAGAAGTGAGAGTTGAGAAGGGTTTCAAAGATCTTAGACAGAATACAAGTGAGAGCTATAGGGCGATAGTTAGAAGGATCAGAGCGGCTACCCTTTTTCGGAATAGGCTGGGCCAATGCGTGCTTCCAACACTGAGGGAAAGTATTAGTATTGAGGCATAGAGAGTAGAGGTGAACCAGGGGAGGAGCAAGCTCAGAAGCACACTCCCTTAAAACTCGGGAAGGAATGCCGTCCGGGCCGCTTGCCTTCCTTACGTTCATAGATTTCAGAAGCCCATGCACCTGATCAATGTAATCA
>SEYY01024920.1:0-2500 GCA_009176605.1 Armadillidium nasatum
TATATATATATATATATATAATATATATATATATATATAATTATATATATATGTATTTATTTTAATTTTTTTTAATTAATTTTTTTTTTTTTTTTATTTTTTTTACATTTTTTATTTTTATAAAATGATCTATCGTTATATTTTTGCTTGTAAAAAAAAAAATTTTTTTTTTAAAAAAAATAAAAAGTTTGAAACAATAAATGAAATTCTTTTGAAAGAAACAAATGGAATTTTTTTTTTTCCAAAAAAAGTTTCGGAACTAAATTTTGAGCGAGAGGGAGTGAGGAAGGAAGGAGGGGGGGTTGGGGAGAGGGAAGTGATGAAGGGGATATAAGGGTAAGAAAAATTATTTCAGAAATATTTGAATTTTATTAATTTTACGAGAGATTTATTGGCAGTGAGATTTGTTTTTTGTTGTATCAAAAAAAGTTATTGCAATCATTCAGCTGGCATATCTCTCTCTCTCTCTCTCTCTCTCTCTCTTTATCTCTCTCTCTTTCTTTCTCTCTCTCTCTCTCTCTTCTCTCTCTCTCTCTCTCTCTCTCTCTCTCTCTCTCTCTCTCTCTCTCTCTCTCTCTATATATATATATATATATATATATATATATATATATATATATATATATATATATATATATATATATATATATATATATATATATATATAAACCTTAGATAGCTTCGTTCCTAGTGAACCTTAATCTAATTAGAAAGGTTAAAGCTAGCAATAAGAGTTTCAACATATTATTTATTACACTTGTGAATGTTTCAAACCTTATCTCGGTCCGTCTTCATCACGAACTAAATTTTAAAACTTCTATTTTAAATACAATCAAAATATAAATTCATTAACTATATATCAAATCAAAATCCATCCTCAGTAAGGATTATTAACCCTATCAGTAGGTTCATTCGAGGATGAACCAAGAGTTTCACGTTCCGATGGCAAACATCCGCTGACTGGCCAGGTCTATCACGGATGCCGACTTACATAAAATACTAAAATAATAATAATTAAAATAAAATAATAAAAATATACTGATAATATTGATATTAAAATGACAAATAAAAACAAAGACTAAAATCGAAATTTTGCATCACTAAGAAATATTAAAAAGGCTTGACTATTTTGGGAAAAAGGACTTCATCATTGAGTGAAAAGAACAGTAGAAGAAGCTTGATCATTTAAGGATGGGAAATGAGCTTTAAATATAAAGACTCCAATATCCTGCGATCAAGAAGTGAAGACGAATTTCGAAGGATAGAGAAATTGGAAGAGAAAAAGTGTAGGTATCTCCATGGTTTCTTATGGCAGAAAGTTCAGCAGAACAAAGAAGAAGATAAATTCTGAAAGAAATTCCTCTATGCTTATCAATCCTCACTTTTAATTGTAAACAGTTTGGCCTATATAAGCAGCATTACAGCTGGCACACTTAAAAAAATAAATGAAGAGGATCTGAGAAGCATTGTGTGAAATTCCTTGTGTCTGAAGAAAGAATGTATTGAGAGGGAGTTATAATTTAAAAGAATAAACTGGCACTGGAGGAATGTAGCTTCAATTACAGTAAAAATATTTCTGTTGAGTTGTAAGTGATCGGAAGTTTCTGTTTAGGAACAGTAAGAAAATGAGGAGTGGGTCTATCAAGAATAATTTTGTGCAGTTGTTGCAACTCCCTACACGTATCCGCGACATTGTTGGTAATGAACTCAAGATACTTGATCATTTCTTAACCTCTTATCCTTCTCCATTGAAGAAGAGGTGTTTCTGGCACTTCGATGCTGGCTAACTGGTCTGACTTGCTGTTGTACTTCTCTGATTTTCCATGGAATTATTACTGTTTTCGTAGAAAGGGTTCCTCGGAATGTGCAGAGAACATATCCGAGATGATTCTCTCTGGTATGGAGGTATACATTACATATTATTTCCCATCTACTAAACCTAACAAACCTTGGTTTAACTTTGCTTGTTCTTGTGCTATCCTCCGAGGGAATGCTGACTTCAAGGATTACCGTAGTCTTCAAACCCCAGAAACTCATTCAACTCATTTTCATCTCGGAATCGTTCAAAATCTATTCTTCGTGACATCAAAAACTCATCTCTCCGTCGTAAATGCCCTTTCTGACATTTTGCAAAAAATGTCAACTTATACACTGCCTCTTCTTCTTTTCCTTCTGTAATATCTTCTGATAACACATCTGCCGTTTTATCTTCTACTAACGTTGAACTCTTCGCTCAAATTTTTGCCGCTAACTCCACCTTAGACGATTCAAGATTAATTCCTCTTCCTTCAACCCCTCCAACTCATTTATGCCTTAAAATTGTAATTTCTTCTAAGGATTTCATGTTCTGTTCACTCTGAATATGGCACTAAAAAGACGTATGGTCCTGATGGTTATTTCTCTATCGGTTCTCAAAACTTGTGTTTCTGAGCTTGCAGCCTGCTTTGGTAATATATTTCGTCTCTGTCTTTCTACTTTAACCTACCCTTCTTGCTAGAAA
>SEYY01024920.1:5000-10000 GCA_009176605.1 Armadillidium nasatum
GCTTAAAATTTATAAAGAAGTCAAAAACACCAAAATTTTAGGTTAAAAAAATTAGATATAAATTTAATTGAGGTTTATTTAATTATAAGAAAGGCGTAGAATAGCCAACATTCACTTAAATTAATGATTATATGCACTTTCTCCGAAAAAATTTCAGAAAATTACAGATTTTGTATAATAAAAAGTACAAAAATTAAAAAAAAATTTTTTTTTATTCATAATAGTGATTCAACAGCTTTACCTAGGTAAGAGCCTAAGGTAAAGTTTGAAAAAAAATGTAAGATATAAAATTATCAATACAACCTGTATTTATAAATATCATTGTTATTTTATTGCTATGTATCAAACTTGAATCAATTAGCTACATTATTTTAAAATTATTATTTTGCATATACTTTCAGTCAATATGATTAAAAGATCAGCTTCAGCTGTATGGGAGTACTTTGCAATGTCTCAGGATAGGCTCGAAATAGCTAAATTTTCAGAAATAAATTTCAAAAATTACAGATTTTGTATAATAAAAGTTTGAAAAAAAAAAACTACAAAAATTTTTGATTTTTTTTTCTGATTCACAATAAAATTCAATAGGTTTACTTACGTAAAACCCTAAGTTAAAGTTTGAAAAAATGTAAGATATAAAATTATCAATATAACCTGTATTTTTACACATATCATTGCTATTTTACTGTAGTGTATCAAATTTGTATCATTTAGCTATATTTTTTCAAAATTTTTTTCTTTGTACTTTCAGTCACTATGGTTAAAGCCTAAATTCAGAAATAAGGGAGTATTTTACAATGTTTCAGGATAGGCTCGAAATATCTAAATGTAACATCTGCAGTCAGAAAACTAGAAGAGGACCTCCGGGTGCTACAAGAAAAAAAATTTCTACTAAATCTTTATAGGGGCATCTAAAATCAAAACCCAAAGATGAACATTCACTAGCAGAAAGGGAGCGGTCAAAAGAAACAGAAAAAAAAATAGAAAATTTTAAAAAAGCAAGAAAAAAAATCTTAATTTTCTTATATTTTGTTTGAATTTTTTTTAATTTTTTTGACTGATTGAGCTGAAATTTTCAGGGTATATGCATTTTTCCCTGAAGTTCTGAGTTGATTTCGAGCATTTTTCTCAGTCTATAACGGTTTGAAAATTATTTGGGTACCCAAAATTGAAAAAAATGAATAGCAGGGTTAAACCACTGGTCCACATGAGCTGAAAATTTAACGTAATAATCTTAGCCCCAATTTCTTGCATTGGTGAGAACAGATTTTTGATATCACGTCTAGAAAAAAGTTATAATCGCTTGAAAAAAAAATTGCTAAAATCGTACCCTTCAGGAGAAAAAAATTATTTAAAAAAAAAGCTACCTACAAATTTCTTTATTTTTGGATATTGCTTAGAAGAGGGACAGGGCAACAACTTTTATTCAGAGCATTATTAAATACAACTTGTTTTAAGCGAGATATAGGCTCTCAAACTTTGGAAATTTTTGAAATTTGGTCAAAAACGAGCCTTTTTTCAAAGGCTATATCTCAAAACCGACGAATCGCATCAAATAAAGTTTAAAGAGGATTTTGTAGCTTCATCCCTCCTTTTTGCACCCACCAAAACTAAGAAATATTCTAGTTGTAGTTTTTTTTTGTTGTTATCCGAAAAGGTGAATTTTTTTTCAGAAAAATATTTTTTTTGAAAGTTGTTCAGTTTTGGGCTCATAACATTTTTTCCTGTAACTCTGGAAGCAAAAATTTGTTACAAGTTTTTGTAGCCAATAAAATTCGGAATATATATTCCAAATTTCAGGTCATTCCAAAAAGTGGTTTGGCCCCACCATTCATTTGAAAAGGGTCAAATCTCAAAAAAAAAAAAAAAAAAAAAAATCTTTTTAGCAGTTGTAGACTCAGGAAAACGCAAGAAATGGACTTTTTTTTCCTTAGGAAAAAAGCTATATACACTGAAAATTTCAGGAGAATCGGCTGAAAATTAAAAAAAAAATTGAAAGTATTATTTACCATTTTAACCCCGGCAGACAAACCCCGGTTTTCCCTGATTTTTAGTAGGGGGCGGGGCCCTGGTCGGTTCATACTGGGGATAGGACAGATCCTTGAGGAACAACACTATTAAAGGATGAACGGTGGCCGTCTATCTGAAATGAAATCAGATTGAAAATCAGAGGAAAGGATAAATTTAGAAGGAATGAAGTTCTAAAATCAAACCTTTGCGCCAGACTCAAACAAAGAATTTTGATATATGAAGCGTAACAGCAGCAGATTCACCGAAACACCGAAGAGCTGAGCACTAAGAATCTGAGAGAAGAGAAAAAAAGTAATCCGTATAGCGTTTTTTACTTAAACTATACTAGTGATCAAAGATAAGATTAGAAGAATTGAGATGTTTTCAAATCTTCCAGTTAAATTAAAGGAAAGATATTAAAGAACGGGAGGCATATATATATATATATATATATATATATATATATATATATATATATATATATATATATATATATATATATATATATATATATATATATATATATATATATATATATATATATATATATATATATATATATATATATATATATATATATATATATATATATATATATATATATATATATATATATATATATATATATATATATATATATATATATATATATATATATATATATATATATATATATATATATATATATATATATATATAGCAAGGATTGAATGCTTATAATTTATTCATTGGAGGTTTGGAATTTGAGTACGACTGAATATTTTATTAAGAATCTGGGAATAAACTCAGAGAAACTTCAATTATTAATATATATTATTATTCAATAATTATTATTATTATTATTATTATTATTATTATTATTATTATTAGTAGTAAGTAGTAGTAGTAGTAGTAGTAGTAGTAGTATTAGTTTTAAAATCATTATTATTTTTATTATTATAATTGTCATTATTATTTATTATTATTATTATTTTATTATTTTATATTATTATTATTATTATTATATATTATTATTATTATTATTATTTTTTATTATTATTATTATTTATTATTATTATTATTATTTATTATTATTATTATTATTATTATTATTATTATTATTATTATTATTATTTATTATTATTATTATTATTATTATTATTATTATTATTATTATTATTATTATTATTATTATTATTATTATTATTATTATTATTATAATTGTTATTAAAATTATTATTTTTATAAAAATTATTATAATAATAATAATAATAATTATTATTATTATTATTAGTAATAATAGTTGTAGTAGTAATATTTTTATTATTATATTATTATTATTATTATTATTTTCATTATTATTTGGATTAGTTGTATTATTATTAGTTATTTTTACTATTATTAATATTACTGTTATTATTATTATCATTACTGAATACTGAATCTGCCATGAATTTATATAATTATAATATAATAATAATAATAATAATAATAATAATAATAATAATAATAATAATAATAATTTTTATATAAAGAGCACTACAAATACACTACTAATTTTTTAGTTATTAAAGCTCTGTTGATGGATTTCTTTATTCGTTGCTTTCTCTTTTTTAACAACATTCTAATTTTAAACTAAAACTTCCCTCCCTCTTTCATTTCTTAAAGAACTTAAAAAAGAATGACGAAGGGATGAGGCATGTCAAGAGTGAAGGAAAAATCATTGGGAATTGTCCTTAAGACAAGTTTTTGGGATAAATTTTAACTTGGTGATAAGCAATCATTATTTTATTCATAGGAATTAACAAGGTGGAATTATAAGACAGGTTTTGGGAAGAATTATTATTACTATTTTATATAAATCTGAGATGCAGACATTGCAAATTCGATTTTCTAAATATATTAGATGCAAATTTATGCGTTTCATCGCTCACCTTTATATCTCGTATATTAGCTTCTTTTAATCCTTATTTGTAAAAACTATTACATAAGTTTGTTCATAATTAATGCTTACAAGTATGTGACTTCAATATAGATTATTTTCCAAATACCATACATTTAGCAGTTAAATTTTGGTTTCGTTTATGCTGTAACCAAACCAACATACAATAATTGTTGCTCACCCAAATAATCATTGTTTAATAATTCCTGTATTAATGAATTTAATAATATGTTCCAGTTGTCATCTATGATATCTTTATTGGTCATGATTGTATGTTCTGCAATAATAACAAAAGTAAATGATCAGATATTGATAATAAAATTAGGAAATTTAAAGTAAAACTTTTAACGTTTTTGACTTTTTGGAACCAATCCAAGAATCAGCTGATAGTTTTTTATTATTCAATATATTTATATATATATATATATATATATATATATATATATATATATATATATATATATATATATATATATATATATATATATATATATATATTATATATATAATATATATATATATATATAGTGATGGCATCCGCATCCGCAACTTTCGAAAATTCAATAATCTGCATCCGCACTTTCGAAAATTCGACATCCGCATCCGCATCCGCAAATTAGAAAATATGACATCCGATCCATCACTAATATATATATATATATATATATAATATATATATATATATATATATATATATATATATATATATATATATATATATATATATATATATATAATATATATATATATATATATATATATATATATATATATATATATCGGTATCGGTATATATTATATTATATATATCGGTATCGGTATATATTATATATTATTATCCGACAATAATAATAAAATTTTAAAATCAATTATTGAGAAGAAAAAAATCTTTTATAAAAATTTAAAGAGAACCTGTTTCCTAAACGATTGCTCCTGTATTTTTCCAGAACAAATTTAATTCCAATAATATTAATAATAATAATAATAATAATAATAATAATAATAATAATAATAATAATAATAATAATAATAATATTCTAAGCTATTATCTAATTTCTAAGCTATCATC
>SEYY01024920.1:12500-15000 GCA_009176605.1 Armadillidium nasatum
TATATATATATATATATATATATATATATATATATATATATATATATATATATATATATATATATATATATATATATATATATATATATATATATATATATATATATATATATATATATATATATATATATATATATATATATATAATATATATATATATATATATATATATATATATATATATATATATATATATATATATATATATATATATATATATATATATATATATATATATATATATATATATATATATATATATATATATATATATATATATATATATATATATATATATATATATATATATATATATATATATATATATATATATATATATATATATATATATATATATATATATATATATATATATATATATATATATATATATATATATATATATATATATATATATATATATATATATATATATATATATATATATATATATATATATATATATATATATATATATATATATATATATATATATATATATATATATATATATATATAATATATATATATATATATATATAATATATATATATATATATATATATATATATATATATAATATATATATATATATATATATATATATATATATATATATATATATATATATATATATATATATATATATATATATATATATATATATATATATATATATATATATATATATATATATATATATATATATATATATATATATATATATATATATATATATATATATATATATATACTATCTTATTCAGTGTGTGACCTATCGAAATTCTGAGATCTACCAATCTACAACATTCATTTACCATTCCATTACGCAAAAATTTAAAAAAAAAAAAAATTTTCATAAGTTTATTTAATAAAAAGCAAAAAACAAAATATAGAAAAGAATTATTGATTATTAATAAAGACAAGATATTTTAGCGATATTTTTTTTTTTCAGAAAAGCGCTACCAGGTAGCCTCATCATCGTCGAAGTTAATTTTAAAAATTTTTATAACTATTTCGTCTTTTTAAAAACATTTCTATAAATTACTCGAATTTCGCAAGTGTTGGAATATTTACTGGGCAATTAGCATTAATATACCCTTTAAGTCCAGGTTAGAATAAGTCGAACTAGTTTGTTAGATTTAGAAAACTAGTTCGACTCAATCTAATCTGGACTTGAAGGGTGAATGTACGCTAACGGCCAGCGAATAGGTCTAACCTGGGAAACGCCAGTAGTAGGGTACCAATATCGTCGCTCCAGAAAAGACTTAGGGGAATTTTGATTTCAATTGCAAATAACTCCTCTCAAATTGACCTGACCCTCTTTGCTGACACCGTTTTTCGGAGTTTAACAAATCGAAATTGACCTCAGGTCTGGGGAAGGTGCCCCTGTGGTACCCGTGAACCCCCAGAATTGGTATTAGGAAGTTATCTGGGTTTGCAGAATTGATAAGTTCACCTTACTCTCCTTTTGTCCTTTTTTTGCATTTCAATCCTCTAGAATTCGGTTCGGATTGAGGAGGGGAAGGAGTCCTCAAGGGTTCGTAAACCTACTAAAAAAAGGTCAAAAAGTTCCCTGATAATGCAACATTGAACTCAATTGCAAAAAAAGATCCATAGGCTTTTCTGGGGCGACGATATCGGTATCCTACTACAAACTCCGGCTCTCTCAGCGCCTAAATAAAAAAAAAGAATAAAAAAAGCTTAGATATGAAGAAAAAGAAACAAAATAAAAAAAATTAATGATAAACTTGTCTAATATTACTCAAAAAATCTGATTATAAATCCAGAGATTCTTTCTTATAAGTAGATCATTGTTGGAAAGCACCCAATATATATATATTATATATATATATATATATATATATATATATATATATATATATATATATATATATATATATATATATATATATATATATATATATATATATATATATATATATATATATATATATATATATATATATATATATATATATATATATATATATATATATATATATATATATATATATATATATTATATATATATATATATATATATATAGAATATATATATATCGTTCATAGCTTTCTATATATATAGAAAATATATTGATATATATATATATATTATATATATATATATATATAGAAGAGAAGAGAGAGAGATTATATAGTGTAGATAAAGGGAAAGAAAGATGAGAGAGAGAGAGAGAAAGAGAGAGAGACGAGAGAGAGAGAGAGATTGAGAGAGAGAGAGAGAAGAAGAGAGAATGAGAGAGAGAGAGAGAGAAAGTTTTCTTTTAAAATTTGCCAATTTCTTTTCTATTATGATGATCAATAATGTTCTTGAAAATCTTTTGACCATTTTTCCTCATTTTAGATATATATATATATTATATTATATATATTATATATATATATATATATATATATATATAATATATATATATATATATATATATAATATATATATATTACCCTGAATTTATGAGAGCTCATATACTTTTAAGAA
>SEYY01024920.1:25000-28542 GCA_009176605.1 Armadillidium nasatum
CAATTGGGATTACTTGAGTGACTTCAATATCGCTCTGGTTGATGAGTTCCCATACTTCTTTGTCGCTAGAGCATATCTTGTCCTCGCGAACAGGACAATTTTGTGCGAATTTACCCCATAGGCTGAATTGAGACACAGTTTCGCTATGAAACGCATGCCAGGATTCTTCTTGATGTTATTAATATCAAGTTCGACACCTTCCTTTTCTTTGAAAAGGCGTACGAACTCTTTTAACTTTTCCATAAAGTCCGGATCGTCTTCACGAATTCCTGCAGGAAGACCTGAGGCTTCAGTTTTAATCTTTAAGAAGTAATTAACATACTCCTCAAAAAGATACTCCTTTTCTTTAAACGACCATACTTCATAAACTTTGAGAATTTTGTATCCCATAGCGAGAGCTAGCTGGATCTCGGGCGTAGTGAACACACCTTCAATAGATCTTTCATTTTCGTTATGCACACATTTCTGACAGTTCTCTTTTGCACATAGCACACAAAGAGGAAACATTAGCTTCTTGTCGTTCCTAACAGGTAGTACAGGGATATTTAAATCTTGAGGAGGTAGAATTTTAACAAATGCAATCCCAAAATATTCTTCATTAATTCCATTTTTGAACGCATCAATGCTAGGCACCTTGTCACCAACAAGCTTCTCAGGGGCCCCACAGGGATACTTCATGCGTTTTTGTACGAAGGGATAGAGAGATGTATAGTCCAGGTACATAATCTTTTTACCAGGCGTTGGTGGATAATAATGAACAAATGGCTCAGTTCTACCACCAAATAACGAATCATCTATTACAAGTCTGTTATTCACTGTGTCATTACTGATGCGGTTAGCATATTCGCCAATAGTTATGTCTTTGTCAATATGGTCAGGATCTTGAATATTTTGTGTCTTCTGAATCTTCCATTCACATTCCCATATTCTTACAACATTAAATCCGTTTTCTTTATACACTTGTTCTTGCTTCATGGTGTTATAATATCTATCTTCTGCAGAGACTTCGTCAAATACACCTTTGCCATTATCACACCCTCTATGACCATGCCAAGCACATCCATGATATAAAAAGACTGTTTTTACACCATTAACATACCCAAAACCGTCAGGATACAACCAATTATTTTTAATTTTGAATGACTTCTCACCACCGTTACGGGCATGTCTTATACTTATGTTATTGATTTTTTCTTGGTATGTTATCCATTTAATAGCCTCATAAGTAAAACTGTTTTGAGTTCTCTCTTCCTAAAACAGTGATTTTATTTTCAGGCATGAACACATTCTTATAGATTGTGTAACATAAGGATGCAATTGTTGAACAATCCACCAGACAGTCTATATCAAAAGCTTTGAGGAAACTTGATCTAAATTTCTCAAAGCAGCGTCTCAAGACATTTACATCTGTTGTACAGTAGTTCATGCATTCTTCAAAGATATCGTATTCTTTGCTGTCAAAGCTATTGTAGTATTCTTCAAAGTTTCTTCTTTCACTCTGCGACAATTTACTAGTTTCAAAAAACTCTCTATTTGGTATTTTTCCTTTATAATTTAATTGTCATTTTCATTTAGAAATGTATAAGGAAAGAATCCTTTTGAAACTCCTTGATCAGTGATGCCCATGCATTTAGGCATGTTCTTCAATGCACACGGTGTGAACAATAACGTGTCTCTATAGAGGATATTACCATTTGAACCCATAGAGATGATCTTGTTACCTCTCTTTATCGGTCCGCTGCTGATAGCCTTTGTACTAGGGTGCGTTAGCAAGGCAGCGTAGATGTACTGGTGATCGAATTTCCCGCCGTTGTGGGCTGCCACAATTACTTTTGATTTCGAATGCTTGCTTGAAAAAGTCATTAAAAAATCCACAAATTTATTGACAGGACTTTCACTACCTTCTATCTTAAATACTCTTGTTCTAGGACCGCAGTGACTGCATATATTCTCGCCTTCCTTATCTGTACATAAATTACATATCATCTGGCACACTAACAAGTAAGG
The DNA here is from genome assembly GCA_009176605.1 of Armadillidium nasatum. Classification (NCBI taxonomy): domain Eukaryota; kingdom Metazoa; phylum Arthropoda; class Malacostraca; order Isopoda; family Armadillidiidae; genus Armadillidium; species Armadillidium nasatum. The sequence continues at coordinate 27,008 of SEYY01024920.1, forward strand.
AATCATTTCAATAATTTTACGTCCTTTATTATTAGTGCCTTTATCTTGTTGGAACGTCTCTATGTCGTAGTAGCAGGTGAACACTTCAGGTTCACTATCTTTTTTCTTGTTGTTTTCTTCTTTTCTTTCTTTTTCATATAACAAATATGGTATTCATCTTCTTTAGGCTCATATGATGTTCCGCATGCTTTACAATATGCTTTTGTACAGTCATGGCGGAATTCCCCCTTACGGTTCATCTTTATTTGTGTGAAAACATAGAGTACAATTTTTTATTTTCTTGCATGTATTGTTATCTTTATGCTTATTATAGCAATCGACATTATAAAACTCACGGTTACAATCTCCACATTCGATGAAAATACCTTCATGATCAACTGAACCTCGACATTTGTCATTTAAACATTGTCGGCACCCGTAATGCGTACAATCTAGTTTATGAGCAACGTTATTACTGTTGAATGTATAACAATAAGTACAGAAAATACCGTTTTTATAGGCATCTTTTTTCTTGGTGTTCGTAAAACATAATTTTAATTTTTTCTCGGCTATAGCGTAATAATGATCATCACCGTCATGCCCTATAATGTATAAAGGATCATTTCGATCTTCATTTGATGGGTTATAAATGATTTTTACATCGGATCCTTCACCTGAAAAAACAATGATTCTACATTTCTCGACTTTCTCGATTTTCTCAAAATCAGTAGCAATGAAAGGGGCTGTATACTTAAGCTTGCAGGCATTAGCTAGATCTATAGCTTCGTCTTCAATACTACCGGGTCGTATGCAACAAGCCTCTAATCCTTGACGCACTGTTTTTCTATAAAGTATCACTGCCCTAAACGCGCAGCCTGTAGGGCCTTCTTTAAGATGACCTTTAGGAATATGAGGGTGATCGAAAGAAAGATTCATAGGTGTTAATACGTGAGTGTTCGGCATCTTCATTTTACCATTTCCTTTAGCCATCCGGAATACTGTCGCTACTACTTTAAATTTAGAAAAAGTAGCTTTATCTCCTGACTGGAAAGATCCTTCTAATCGCTTCATCATTTCCGGTACAGTATTGGATGCAGCTACATCTCTCCATCTAATATTAACAAAATACTGTTGACTGCGTGGTGCACCGTCATTGAAAGTAAAGTTTATTCCAACTCTCATACATGATGAGTCATACTCAAGATCTCTTAGAACTGTATCTACGACTTCATGAACCACCATCTGGAACGAATCTTCAATCCCTCTCTGTCCATTAAAGAAGTCAGCATCCCTTACGCGTACTGAATAGGTGTGCCTATCCATGTTAGTTTTCAGACGCTCCATTAATTCATGTGTAATTTCAGCTACCGAAGTTCTCTGCTTCTTACTAGCTTTAGTTGCTGTAACAGGTTTCACCTGAAACAAAGAACATTTCATGAGTATGTTTATATAAATTAACGTGTTAACCTATCGCATACACAAATTTTAAAAATCTGGATAATCTAACAAATATTACAATCTAACTGAATTCATAAATTTCAGAAAATTAAACTGCA
>SEYY01024922.1:0-5000 GCA_009176605.1 Armadillidium nasatum
TTTCAGCAGCTAAAGTCACTTTCAGCGAAAATAGTTTTTTCCAAATTTTCTTCAATGGACGAAATTTTCTACTTCCAATTTTGAAATATTTTCAAAAGTTTAAAATAATTTCTAAAATTGATGATTACAATTACATAATCCGATGAGTTTTTGGTTCTTTGGCAAAGAAAAAACTCGTCGAATTTTGAAAATAAAATCGTGAGATGCAATTATTCTATACTTTTAAAAATATTTTATAAAATTAGAAGAATTTATCCATTGAATAAAATTTGAAGAAACTATTTTCATCGTAAAAATGACTAATTGCTGAAATTTCTTCATTAGAAATTTTTGATACATATATTATGTATATTATATATATATATTATATAATATATATATATATATATATAATATACATATATATATTATATTATATAATATATATATATATATATATTATATATATATATATATATTTAATATTTGGTTGTTTTTTGTTTCTAAAGCTTTCAATAGTCTGACACAAAGCTTTGATTTCTAAACTTTTCTCTTTCGGTATCAACTCTTCTCTCTGTGTTCTTCTCTCTGATTTAATTTCCTGTCGTTCAATAGCAGCTGCTGTAGACAGTTATCGTTTATCCTATAAATTGTTACTTAATTAAGTATCTGCCCTATTCTCATCATTTTTTCTACTTTTCATTAATGACCTTCTCTCTATTATAAACTTCATCACCTGTCTGATCCTATACTGATGACTCCATCCTTTATTACTTCTTTCAGTTTGAAAGATGTCATTCTAGACTTTGCCTTTCCGAAAGAGGCACTGGGTGAATGATGTTCCCCAGTGAGGATTTTATGACTCTTAACAATTAATTAACTAATCCAGATCGTTCTCTTTTACCTTTTATTCACAATCTTTTTTCTAAAATCCTTATTTATTTCTGACAATTATTGAAAAGATTGCAATTATTACACTTTTTAGAATTCTTTTCATTTCTTTTGGGATTCATAATGCTGGGAACGTCTTTCACATATTTATTTTTAGGAATGTCTCATTTTTTTTGTATATTTGGATGATCTTTAAATCATTTTACCATCCGAGCAGTAGTACACATTTCATCCTCATTAAATATTTCAACTTTTACATAATCACTCTTTGTACATTTGTACATTTTATTTAATATATATATATATATATATATATATATATATATATATATATATATATATATTAATATAAATATAATATATATATATATATTATATATATATATAATATATATATATAAATAAGTCTAATGCGAAATTTGAGTGCATGGAGTGTCGATTTCTCATTTTCGATTTTATGCTTCTTTCGTTAAATTTGACTATTTTCATAATAAAAAGTAAAAATGGCCTTTGAAATAGCAATAAAAATATCGACTTTGAATTCCGTTTTATTTTTATTCGAAATAAAATGCACATTAGCCAAACACCAAAAGACTCTGTATCATATTCCAATAGGTTCCAATACGTTCGGCGATAGTTTTCCAATAATTTTGTCGCCTTTTTAGGAGCGCTTAAAAGCAACCTCAAATCTTTTGGGTCCATAGAGAATGACCTCATTATTACAGCCTTACGGCCTCTCTTATTTCATTCACTCTTTCAATATTTTTTCATTATATATATATATATATATATATATATATATATATATATTATATATATATATATATATATATATATATATATATATATATATATATATATATATATATATATATATATATATATATATATATATATATATATATAGTGATGTCACAGATATCCGCATGTATGGAAATTTTGAAGATTCGATATAAGCGTTCGGATTATTTTAAAGATTCGTATCAGAATCCACATCTTTATCCACACGTAGTGTGGATGTGAGAATGTCTATACCTTTCACCATGACTTATTCTCAAACCAAATTTTCTCTTTAAATTCATGATATAAATTATCATAAGGTAGGCTTAATATTTCGAAAGTCGATAACAAATATTTTAATGAACTAAGTGTTTAATTATTTCCACTCATTTCCAGTCACTCTGTAGCTATGCATGGAGGTCTATGAAAACTACGTGAAAAGTCAATTTTGGCCCGGTAAAGTTTTGCTATCACTAATATCAAAGAAAAGCAGAAGCGTCGGGTAAAAGACAGAGTTTTGCTACGTTTGAACGTGTTAGCTGAATGGGAAACAAGGGCCCAACTTATATTTCCATCAAAAAAAGGTTAAAAAATTCGTTTAATGTTTGAACATATAAATGGAAGTTTTATATTTTAAATAGGACTCTACGCACTCAAAATTTATGTTTTTGCGCTTCTCATTACGTACAATGCTGCACTTCCTACACTAAGCGATTATTCTCTTGAGAAACCAATCTAGACAAGGTCAATCAAGATTGCTTAATTTCGAATATTTTACCTTAAATTATTTTTCAATAATTGCAAAAGGATTAGAATCTTCAGTCTGTGCTATCTTTTTATTAGAATACAGATCAACTATTTTATTTTTCTTTTGACCTTCGGTGCTGACTCTCAAACGTTTTTCCGATAACATTTCCTGATGAAATGTAATTTCTTTAGTCGGCATTAAAAGTAATTGAACAGAATTCTTTCATCATTGCCATCGCTGAAGATGGGATGAAAAACTTGAATTTAGATGGTGCATTTTAGAAATATTACTACTGTAAAAGTATCATTCATTACTTTTAAAAGTATCAAGTTTCATGTTCAGTTCAATTCTAAAATGTCTTATTTTTTATTTTTATTTAGGCAATATATTAAATTTTGAAAAATATAGCCTGTACTAGAAAATGATTTATATTAAATTTACCACATGTAAACAGCAATAATTTTAGTGATTTCAGTAGTAGAATAACATCTGTACTGGAAACGATGGTTTGAAGACTACGGTAATCCCTGAGGTGAATACCAAGAGAATTAGCAGAGTTAAACCAAGGTTTATTAGGTTTAGTAGAAGAGAAAGAATATAGAATGTACGCCTCCATGCCAGAGAGAATCATCTCGGTAATGCGTTCTGCATACTCAGAAGTACGCTTCCCACGGAAGAAATAAACATTTCACTGCGACACCAAAATGCCACAAACTTTTCCTTTCAATAAAAGGGGATCTTTACTGCGGACGACTTGAAAAAATATAGGAGGATACATAGATAAGAAGGTGACCAGAGGAACCCTGAGGTGAATAGAGTTTAACAGTATAAAGAGAAGGATTAGAAGTTAGAAAAAGCTCTAGAATGTTTGGTTTTATGTCCAAGACGATCGGGAATACGAGTAGGGAGCTGCACCAACTGCTCGAGGTCGTTTTGGATTGCGAAATGAAAGGCATGTTTACCAGCTGTATCATAAGAACTAGAACAAAGTCTTAACTGTGCTGAACATTGAAATCAATTTGATGATTTCAGAGAAATGAGAATTTGAGAGAATGTGCTATATTTTGGTGTTTAGATAGTCGAAGAATTCAGAATAGTCAGTAGAATTAGGAGATAAATAAATAGCACAGATGAATTTAGTTGTAGAATGGCAAGTGAGCCTAAGCCACAATGTGGAAAATTCGGAAGACTCCAAATTAGAGACAAGAGAACAAACAACATCATTGCTCATGTATGTGCAACAACCGACTTTGGCTGAAAATTGAGGATAGAGCAGCGTGAGGAAATAGAGTAGGGTTTGCTGTCAGAACGCTCAAACATCCTCAGTTTCGGTAAAAAATAAGAGGTGAGGTTTAGAAGAAGAGAGGTGATGTTGAAGAAAGTGGAAATTTTATTGAAGACCGCGAATGTTACAGAAATTAATGAAAAATAGACCGTGCATCCGGAACTGCCGGCTGAAAATTCATGATGCACCAACCTTGTCACCGGAGGCCACCAACTCGCAAGTGGTGATAGGGGAAAGGGTAGATGAGGGACTATCTTTGGAATCTGCCCCTCTTGGATTCTCCCAGCCTGATAATGAAGACGCCATAAATATTTTTATTATTTTTTTTAAAAGGATGTATGTCTGAAATAGTATTTTTTGTGTGTGAAAGGAGAGCCAACTCAGTGTAGAAGAATGTGAAGATGAGCGCGAAAAGGTGCCTACCACTGGGCACCAGAATGAGATGGGAAGTAACTAACATCCTATATACTCAATGGGGGTAATCTCATCGTCGCGGGAGCGATATATATATATATATATATATATATATATATATATATATATATATATATATATATATATATATATATATATATATATATATATATATATATATATATATATATATATATATATATATATATATATATATATGTATATATATATTTATGGGTGGGTAGAAAAAATATTTTTTTTTAGTATCGAATTCTAATAGGGCTCAAGAGTTGCGTATTTGCATGCTAATCAACGAAAAAGTAATGAAAACAATCATAGGTTAAATATTTAGTTCGATCAAAGGGACTAAAATTTTAAATTCACGCTCACAATATGCAGGTAACATTTTTAGTTTTTTAACAGCGTCTAAGTACTTCATTTTAGATGCCTGATGACAGAAAATTGATATTTAAAAACCATGCGCTACATTTTGAGTTCGTTCAAAAAGCCAAATATTTTAGAATGTAGGTGAAAAATTCTTTTTTTTTTTTTTGTTTACCGTTTTGCAAACAGATGCACTGTAATATTTTAAATTATAAAAGGCCATCTTATTTAATAATTCGCTGATGTGAGTGATTTTGTACATTTTATTTTGATAAGAGTACATCATTTTGCAGCTGTTCGCCCATTTCACAATTTTTTTTTAAATGTCTCACAAATCATCAAGAGGAGGTGGCGGCAATTCGAGTTCCACCCACACCCTAAAAAACCAACCAACCAATTAGTGTATTAAATTATATGGATTTAGTCAAGGACATTGCCTTAAATTTAGATTTTTGATCAAATTTTTGCATTGTAGATCATAAAAGAAAAATTGTTATAATGTAGCCATCTCTGTTTTTT
>SEYY01024922.1:10000-12500 GCA_009176605.1 Armadillidium nasatum
ATTATTATTATTATTATTATTATTATTATTATTATTATTATTATTACTGTTGACTCTCGCTTCTAGTAATAGTGCATGGAACCAAAAATTTTACTTGTTATGTTTTAAAATGTATATTTGAAAGAGTGGCTTCACTTCGAATGCTTCAGTAAACGTCCGGACAAACTTCTCAGCAAGATACAGTATCGAAACGGTTCAGTTCTAGAATATTTTTCAGTATCAAGGAAAGACAACTTGAAAGGTAATATATATATATATATATAATATATATATATATATATATATATATATATATATATATATATATATATATATATATATATATATATATATATATATATATAATATATATATATATATATATATATATATATATATATATATATATATATATATATATATATATATATATATATAATATATATATATATATATATATATATATATATATATATATATATATATATATATATAATATATATATATATATATATATATATATATATATATATATATATATATATATATATATATATATATATTATATAATATATATATATATATATATATATATTAGAATTTGGTTGATTTCTAGCAAATATTATTTTCATGATGAAGACATATACTGCAATTTAAACTTTCAACATTCTTCCTTTTTTAATTTAAATTATTTAATCTTCAAACTTTCGGATTATCTAAATCCACCATCAGTGATAATTTAAAAAACAATTAAAAAATAATCAAAATTAAAGCAATATTAAAGTTGCAATTTTAAAAAGCAAAATGTTTAAAAGCTGAGTTTCAAAATGAAATATTAAAAAAAAAATCACTAAAAGTAAAAAAATAACTTTTAAAATTGAAAAAAATTCATGAAAAGAATTCTAAAAACCCATAAAAACCAAACAAAAAATTCACAGTTTAAATCGGTACAAAAGCATATAAAAAACTGAAGATTTTAAAGTACAGAAAAACATTAATAATTTGGTTGGTTGGTTATCAAAATTCAATGAGTAAAACAATAATAACTGGAATTTCAAATTTTTTTAAAAAAATGAAACAACTAAAAAAAAAGAATGAAGAAAAAAATTGCAATAAAAATTAAATTAATAATGAGGAATATTGCAAAGTTAAATTAAAATGAACACAGAAAGCGTACATAAAAATACATGCAATTGATGCGCACCAGTATTATCAAACCGTGTACAATCAAACAGAACTTGTATGGCTATTTTGTGATAAGTTTAGAGTCTTTATAAATAAAGACTAAAATTCTGCAGTCATTAACTGGATTAAATGGTTTTACTATTGAAAAATTGTCGTTTAAAACAGGGTGGTTTAATTGAAACGCATGGTATCGAACTTCAGAACCCTCTACGTTTCTTAATGGTAGACCAGTTCTGAACCAGAGCCTCTTGTGTTTTGATATCCGGACTGCAGAAGGGAGGGAAGTTTCTCCTATGTAACAAGTTTTATAGCCTTCACACGTATATTTAGTTATTTATAGAGCAGACAGCTAGAAACAAATTATATATATATATATATATATATATATATATATATATATATATTATATATATATATATATATATATATATATATATATATATATAATATATATATATATATATATATATATATGGTGTTTCGGAATTGCATGGCAATATTTTAGGTATGGGCTTCCCTACAATATTAGAAACAATAAAGGTCATATAAATATATGGCACAAAATACTTTATTAACGTGATATTGGGTCATACAGTTATGTATTTCGCAGGACATCATTTACAGTAACTGTTCAAAGTGGCCTCCATCTTCTTGAATGCAGCATTCTGCACGACGTATCCATGCTTCTCTGGCACCTCGTATAGCATCAGGACGAAGCCTGATAGTTGCTGCGGCAACCTCGATCCGATTTTGTAGCTCTTCTTGCTTCGTTTCCACAGACGTAGAATGAACCATAAACTTCATCTAGCTCCACAGAAAATAATCCAATGATGTTAAATCAGGGGATCGTGGTGGCCATTTAACAGGACCGTTGCGCCCTACCCATCGGTGACCATACATTGTGTTTAAATAATCTGTGACAATATGCGAATAGTGCGCCGGTGCACCGTCAATGCATAAACCACATCCCCTGCCTATTGGCAATCGGAATATCTTGTAGAAGCTCAGGGAGATTATCCTGCAAAAACTGCAGGTAAGAAACTTCCTGAAAGCCTAGGTGGCAAAAAGAAGGGGCCGACTAAATTGTCGCCTAGAAGACCACACCAGACATTTAATGAAAAGGTATGTTGGTAATGTGTAGTAGCAGTCGTATGAAGGGTTTTCATCATCCCAGGTATGGGTGTTTCGATAATTAGTAATCCCATTTCTCGTAAAGCAGGATTCATCGGTAACGAGCATGCGGCTCAGGAAGTTAGGATCTCGTGTGCATTTTCGAATTAACCACTGGAGAAATGTCTGCGCTTGTTATAATCATGTGGTAGCAGTTCTTGCACAG
>SEYY01024923.1:7500-22500 GCA_009176605.1 Armadillidium nasatum
ATATATATATATATATATATATATATATATATATATATATATATATATATATATATATATATATATATATATATATATATATATATATATATATATATATATATATATATATATATATATATATATATATATATATATATATATATATATATATATATATATATATATATATATATATATATATATATATATATATATATATATATATATATATATATATATATATATATATATATATATATATATATATATATATATATATATATATATATATATATATATATATATATATATATATATATCACCTCTGGTGGGCAAAAGCCATGCTGGCCTACGAAAATCCACCAAAGATGGGGAATATACAGAATCAGTTAACTACTGGCCGAGGTGACCCGATACACGGCGTTTAAAGTGTGCAAGTCAAAGGAAGTTGTGAAAACAGATAATGGGAGCCTGTTCCAGACTTTACCAGTAGAGTACATGTAGGACACAGCATAGCGGTTAAGTCAGGAGTCTGAGAGTTGGACAGAGAAAGTATGAGACTGTGTAGAAAGCCGAGTCGCAGGAGCCCTTCTCAATGGAGGAAGTATATGCGAGGTGAGAGTTCAGAAGAGCTATGTCCGTTGTATTAGCGATAGTATAGAGAAAGTGATGCAACAATTCGACGGGAAGAGAGTGGAGAGAGTTAGTAAGAACAGGAGAATCGATGATACGCAAAGCCTTAGACTCCACCTTTTCGAAAATAGCTTGTGTGGAACCACCCCAGATGTGAAAGGCGTACTCAATACAGGGGCGAACAACACCCCTATACAGAGCAAGCAACTTGGGTGTCGTAAAAAACTACGGATGCTCCTCAGAACACCCAACCTTTTAGAAGCTTGTTTAGAAAGAGAAATAATGTTATCTTTCAAAGAAAGATCACGAGAAAAAGAAACTCCGAGAATATTGAGGAACAGATGAAGGTTTGAATTGTGTGTTTTCGAAGAAGAAATCATAGTTGTCTGGAAGATTGTGTCGAGTTGAAATATTTAGGAATTGAGTTTTTGAGGCATTGAAAACGACCAAGTTTTCTCTACAACAATTTGAAACGAGAAAGATCAGAGATCAGTTGCTCCAAGGTCATCCTTCTTTAATCTATCAATTATTGTTTTGAGGGACTTCTTTCAAATTGAAAGGAGTAATGATGGGTGGAGTCATCGAAATAGGAGTGTATAAGAGACAAAGTAATAGAGAGAAAGTCATTGATAAAATTTAGAAAAAGAGTTGGAGAAAGGACAGATCCTTGAGGAACACCATTATTTATAGATTTATAGGAAGAACGGTGGCCGTCAACAACAGCTGCTATAGAACGACCGTGAAGGAAATTAGAGAGTAGGTCAAAGAGAAAGATAGATTCCGAAAGTGGGAAGTTTGGAATCAAAGCTTTGTGTCAGACTCTATCGAAAGCTTTCAATATGTCTAGCGCCACAGCGAAAGTTTCACCGAAACCCCAAAAGCAGAGAAGAATGAGCGCACGTTTCCAGCAAGAAGGGAAGGTCGAAGTTGAAATTCAAAGACGAAATAGTTTACCAAGGCAGGGTGCAAGCTCGGATGCACAAGTTTTGAGAACCGCAGGAGGAATACCATCAGGACCACACGCCTTCTTAGTGTTAAGCTCAGAGAGAGCAGAAATGACATCTTTAGAAGAAATTACAATGTTAAACATAAGGGAATTGGAGGGGGTTGAAGGAGGAAGAATAGCTCCGGAATCGTCTAAGGTATAGTTAGAGGCAAAAGTATGAGCGAAGATTTCAGCTTTAGTAGAAGGTAAAATGGCAGTTGCGTTATCAGAAGAGACTAGAGAAGGAAAAGAGGAAGAAGCAGAGCTAGAGTTAACATTTTTTTGCAAAATGCCAGAAAGGTCGAAAGGAAGAAGAGCCGCAAAGATTATTGCATTTGCGGTGGAGAAAAGAGTTTTTGGTATCTCGAAGAATAGATTTTGCACGATTCCGGGATGAAATACAAATTGAATGAGTTTCAGGATTTTGAAGACGACTGTAATCTCTGAAGGCAGCATCCCTACTACGGATAGAACGAGAACAAGTAGAGTTAAACCAAGGTTTGTTAGGTTTAATAGAAGGGAAAGAATATGGAATGTAGCCTCCATGCCAGAAAAAATCACCTCGGTTATGCGCTCAGCACACTCCGAGGGATCCCTCCCACGAAAGCAATAATCATTCCTTGGGAAATCAGAGAAGTACAACCGCAAGTCAGACCAGTTAACTGCATCGAAGTGCCAAAAACGTCTCCTCGACGAAGGCGGGGGCCGTTCTTGCGGAAGAACTGAAGAGACAGAACAAGATACGGAGATAAGAAGGTAATCGGATGAACCCTTAGGAGGAAAGAGTTTAACAGTATAAGGAGAATGGTAAGAAGTAAGGAAAAGTTCATATATGTTGGGTTCTTCACCAAGACCGTCAGGGATACGAGTTGGGAGTTTCACTAACTGCTCAAGGTTGTTCTGTATAGAATATTTGTAGGCAAGTTCAGAGGCTGGATCATGAGAACTAGATGAAAGCCATTGGTGGTGGTGAACATTGAAATCACCTAAAACGATGATTTCGGAGAAAGGAGAAAACAGAATGTTCTATATTTTGGAGTTTATATATATATATATATATATATATATATATATATATATATATATATATATATATATATATATATATATATATATATATATATATATATATATATATATATATATATATATATATATATATATATATATATATATATATATATATATATATATATATATATATATATATATATATATATATATATATATATATATATATATATATATATATATATATATATATATATATATATATATATATATATATATATATATATATATATATATATATATATATATATATATATATATATATATATATATATATATATATATATATATATATATATATATATATATATATATATATATATATATATATATATATATATATATATATATATATATATATATATATATATATATATATACAGTATATAAAAGCACATAAAGAGAAGGGGATTGCGATTTGTCAACTGAAGCCATGCTGATGTAGGTTAACCTCAGACATCAAGTTGAGTAGCTGTTCGACAAAAGGAATGAGTGTTCTGGTTTGCAGACGATACATGAAATATAGATTGTTACAATGATTTAAAATCAATCAGTGATCGATTATTTTTTAGTTATTTCTTTTAAGTTATTTTTTAAATTTCTGTTTATTAATAAAAGTGTTTATGTAAATATGAATTAAAGATCTCAGACACCACACATAAAGATTGATTATATCTTCATAGGAGGTGTCTGAGATATCTTTCCCTCTTATTTTGATAATTTTGGCTTGGCTTGAAGATGCGTTGCCTCAAAGATGACGGCTTTAGTCCTCAAGTAGTAGCGCTGGGGTCCAAAAACAGACACGAAGACACAGGACATGAATATCAATTGGCTGCTGAGCTCGATATATTACCACAGTCAAGCGGCAGGGAAGACAGGGACTGCGAGGCGAATAAGACTAACTCTTTGGAAATGAAGAATGTTATTATTAATAAACTGAAATAATCTTATTAAAAAGATTGCAATCTACGTTAACGATTTAAGTTCTTTAAAATTTAAGTTAAGCCGTTTTTGTATCCCAAATTACACAGCCCAAATTACGGTTGCGGGTCTAGTAATAACATTGCAGTAATGTTACATGTTTATTTTCATTAAATAAGACAAAAACCGTTTATGAGATATGGTTCCTCAAAAAAAAGAAAAAGAAAATATCTGTTGAAAACAGATTCTGTGATTTTTGACAAATTATAAGCTCTGAAAGACAGAGCAATGATATTTAATAATTAAACAGTACGTGTTTTTAATGATTTGAAAGTTTTCGTAAGACGTTTCTCTATCTGCTACGGTTAAGGAGATATGGGCTCTCAAAGTTGACTTTTTCTTTAGGATATTCTGAAAGTATGACAAACCTCCTTGGAATGTATGTTTGTAGGAATAAAGTTTATGGATCTTTCTATAGAAGAGCTGGGATTCAGAATGTGGAATCAGGGGTTCCAAATCTATTAAACTTATACAACTTTTGATAGGCAAATCTCAAAAGTTGAAGTCACAATGAAGTTTTCACAGGACACACCTATTAAAACTTAAAAGATTCGACACATACCCAAAAGAAAACCGAAATTTCCTTTTTTGAACTCGTCTTTTCAGTGTTTTAATTAAATGATTGGAAAAAATCAACTTTTCAAATTTATGAGGAAGTTTCTTTTCAAAATTTGAAAAACTTTAAATACACTTTAAAATAGATAGGATGGAGCTCACATTTGAAAAGGCAAAGTTTTTATGGGGGAAAGCCTTTTTTCCTTTTGCTATTTTTCGCTATCTACCACGGTTTTGGAGGTATTAGAGTTAACAGGTTTTATGCTTTAATTACTCTAGCAATTGCGGCAAGTACCTGTCTCTTGAACGTACTTTTCAGTGCCTCGGACCAGAGTCACAACGCCGAAAAGCTACTTACTTAAGGAACTTGGTCTCATAAATGACTCGGCCTTGAGAGATCTTTTTTTCGAAATCTCTTAAGAGACTCTCTCTCTCTCTCTCTCTCTCTCTCTCTCTCTCTCTCTCTCTCTCTATATATATATATATATATATATATATATATATATATATATATATATATATATATATATATATATATATATATATATATATATATATATATATATATATATATATATATATATATATATATATATATATATATATATATATATATATATATATATATATATATATATATATATATATATATATATATATATATATATATATATATATATATATATATATATATATATATATATATATATATATATATATATATATATATATATATATATATATATATATATATATATATATATATATATATATATATATATATATATATATATATATATATATATATATATATATATATATATATATATATATATATATATATATATATATATATATATATATATATATATATATATATATATATATATATATATATATATATATATATATATATATATATATATATATATATATATATATATATATATATATATATATATATATATATATATATATATATATATATATATATATATATATATATATATATATATATATATATATATATATATATATATATATATATATATATATATATATATATATATATATATATATATATATATATATATATATATATATATATATATATATATATATATATATATATATATATATATATATATATATATATATATATATATATATATATATATATATATATATATATATATATATATATATATATATATATATATATATATATATATATATATATATATATATATATATATATATATATATATATATATATATATATATATATATATATATATATATATATATATATATATATATATATATATATATATATATATATATATATATATATATATATATATATATATATATATATATATATATATATATATATATATATATATATATATATATATATATATATATATATATATATATATATATATATATATATATATATATATATATATATATATATATATATATATATATATATATATATATATATATATATATATATATATATATATATATATATAGTATATATAGTATAGTTAGTTAGTTAGTTAGTTAGTTAGTTTAGTTAGTTAGTTAGTTAGTTAGTTAGTTTTTTTTTTTTTCCTTTAATTTCGTTTCATCACTAATATTGGAGAGAGAAGATTTGAGGGACTGAGGGGGAATACAATTAGGGATAACTAAAAATGGAGAATAAAAAAAAATATATAGAGCTATTGAAAAAAAAATTAGAAAATGATTTTTAAATTGTCTTGCCAGGTAAATGAAGATATTTAAGTAGTTATAACATACAAATAGCAAGCTCAGTTCCATTTATTATAATATTGTACTGTAAATATTATAGAGGCTTCATTAAAAATATTTAGGAAAAGAACTAAATAGGATTACAAGCGGAAGTTGAGCATAAGAGGAAACCAAAATAGATTTCTTTGGAAGTTGGGGATGGTGGGAGTAGGGGGAGAAGAGGAGAGGGAATAAAGTATAAGATCTTTCTAAAACTCCATTAATATGACCTTCACTCCCACAAATGTGTTCTTAATCTCAGTATTATAATGATATGAAATATTACATATGTAATAAAAATACAATAATAATTAACCTATGCCATATATATATATATATATATATATATATATATATATATATATATATATATATATATATATATATATATATATATATATATATATATATATATATATATATATATATATATATATATATATATATATATATATATATATATATATATATATATATATATATATATATATATATATATATATATATATATATATATATATATATAGTGTCAATTGTTCTTTTTAGTTTTAATGTTATAGTGTTGAAGTGTTAAATTGTTATATGTGTAGTATTATATTTTTAAGATATTGTTATATTATATTTTTAGTTACAGTATTATAGTGTTAAAGTGTTATATTGTAGTGTTATAGTTATTGTTAAAGTGTTGTATTGTAGGGTTGTAGTTATAGTTACTAGTGTCATATAATTATTTTTTAGTTACAATATTATAGTGTTTTAGTATTATAGTTAAAGTTTATTCCATCTATAACTTGTAGGTATATAGTTATAGTTGACAATAATATCTTTTTAGGTAGTAATCAGTAGTGTACATACAGTTACTGATTGGTCTAATGAAACTTTATTTGTTTAGACTCATTACTAAGATTAGTTTTAGGACAAGTATAAAGTAGTTTTATTGATATTTGGAAAAATTTTAAATTTGTTATTTTTGTTATATTATTGTTTATATTTGAAAAATATTTTTTCTTCTATTTTATATTACTTAAAAATATACTTTAAAATGTGAATTTCGGCAGGGAGAGTGCTGATGGGACGGTGTTCTATTTCTCTTACGTCTTCCCCTCTCAAATGTCCCATTCCTTTACCTGTGATTACATTTTATCAGGTACATGGGCTTCTGAAGTCTATGGCATTTCTCCCCGAGTTTTAAGGGAGTGTGCCTCTGAGCAGGTTCAGTCCTCGTCCAGCTTTTCTAT
Organism: Armadillidium nasatum; assembly: GCA_009176605.1. Classification (NCBI taxonomy): domain Eukaryota; kingdom Metazoa; phylum Arthropoda; class Malacostraca; order Isopoda; family Armadillidiidae; genus Armadillidium; species Armadillidium nasatum. Next base: position 14,746 of record SEYY01024923.1, read on the forward strand.
TTATGCCTCAATATTATTATTTTTCTAAGTGTTGGAAGTGCACATAAGTCCAACCTATCGCCCTACAGCTCTCACTTGTATCCTGAGATCTTTGAAACCCTTCTCAATTCACTTCTTAGATCATCTGAAATCCCATTCCCTTCTTTCTGATCGTCAGTATTTCTTTCGACGTTCGAGGTCTACTGGTGATATACTTTCCTATCTCAGAGATTTATGGTCTTCTGCCCTTAGGGACCATGGGGAGACTTGTGTTGTGGCGCTTGACATATCTAAGGCTTTTGACCGGGTATGGCATGCGTCACTGCTTTAAAAACTCCTCTCCTTTAGGTTTCCTCATTTTCTTTGCTTACTTATGTCTAGCTTTCTTTCAAAGGTTCCATTTCGACTGTTGTTGAAAGGGCTACTTCTTCATTTACTGCCAATAGTAGTTTTCCTCAGGGTTCTGATTTGTCTTTTATTTTATTCTTCCTTTTCATTAATGATCTCAGCTGTTCATCTAACTCAATTCATTTATATTCCGATGGCTCAACCCTCCATTCTTCTACTAATTTTAAATCTGCTCCTTCCTTTGCATCTAGAGTTGCCTCTCGTTTTCATCTTCCCGATTCCATTCTTGCAGATCTAGAAACAATTTCGGAGTGGGGTCTCCTTAACATTGGGAAATTCAACTTTTTAAAAACTCAACTTCTAGAAATCTCCTTCTCAAAGACACCTCCAAACTTTTCTATTTCTCTCGATGGTTCTCCCATCTCTTCTATTGACAATATAAACATTCTTGACCTTCACATAAACAAAAAAATGTCTTGGAAATCTCATATCACAATGGTTGCTATAGCGGCTTCAAAGAAGCTAGGAATTCTGTTTAGACTGCGAGCATATTTTCTTACTCTCAGTTACTCCAATTATACAAGGGTCTCATCTGCCCTTGTATGGAGTACTGCTCTCATATCTGGGGTGGCTCAGGATTCACCCGTCTTTTGGATGAGGTTGAGTGAAATTCTAAAAGACTTATAAACTGTTCTACTATTTCTAATTCGCTTGAATCTTTATCTTTTCTTTGCGAAGTGACGTTGGTGCCTTGTCTCTTTTCTATAGGTACTACAGCGGTAAATGCTCGAGGGAACTATCCAAACTATACCTCCACCTTTACGTCGTCCTCGTAGCACAAGGGGTGCATTGTCTATGCATAAATTTGATAGAACGTAAGCAACTCCAGGCTTGTAAGCTGTGGTGCCTCCTTTCATGCCACCTCTCCCATTTTCTTTATTTCCTTCCGAATTTAATCTGCTTCATTAAATCCCGCGTCTGCGCTCACTTACGAAATTTGCGTTAGGTGGGACCTGAAGGGTGGTTTTAATTTTTTTTTTGTTTTTTTTGTACCCTTTTATTCTATTTTTATCTTCTAACACTCCTTCCTTGAATAGCGTTTTTAATGTGAGTGGTGGTGAAGTGTGTAAAAACAAAAGTGTCGAACCGTATACTATCAGGGTTCTGAAAATGGGATTAAAGAGAGGATCATTAGTGTGCAAAATTGAGTGTTTACGTAAGGGGAATAAACGACAATACGAAACTGATGGAAATTATTGAGATTTGTAAAATTAAGATATTGGATTTACTAGGTTTGACAGAAACTAAACTAAAAGAGAAAGGGGAGATTGATTTTGGTGAATTTAAAGGAGTATATTCAGGAGTTTGCGATAGAGTAAGAGCTAGTTGTGACGATAGTAATGAGTCAAAGATGGTTGGATTGCATGAGAAAGTGTGAAAGAATATCTCCAAGAATAATATGGGTGAAATTGAGGTTTAACAAAGAGGAATGGGTGTTGTATATTCTTATGCTCCAGTGAGTGGTGGAGGGAGGAAGACAGAAAAGGTTTTGGGAAAATTTAAATGATTGCTTAAGTGGCTTCGAGGTGGGTGTGAATGTGTTTTTAATAGGATATTTAAATGTGAGGGATGGTAGAGACAGGGAAGGAGGGGTAGTAGGGCCGTTTGATGTAGGGGATAGAAATTCAAACAGGGAGAATTTAGTTGAAGTATGCATGAAAATAGATTTATACTAAGTAATACTTGGTATAATAATAAGTTATGTCACAAGTTAAGTTGAATTAGTTGGGAAAATGGTAAAGGTGGCTTAATAGGTTATATATGTATTAAATAAAAAAAGAGATAGGTTACTAGATGTGAATGTGCTTAGAGGGGCAGCTAGAGGAATTTCGAACCATTATTTGGTGCTGGTTAGAATTAGAGTAAGGAAGGCTGAAGGAAGATTGGGAACGTAAGGAGAGGTGTAAAGATTGTGAAAGTGGAAAGATTGGAGGAGAGGGAAATGGGAGAACAATTTAGAAGAGAGTTAAATTTAAGTTGGAGCCTGAGAGGAGGAGGTTTAGGGAAAATATGCTAGAAAGTGCGAGAAATGTGTGTAGGATGAGGAGAGTGGTAATGAAGAGTAAAAGAAAGGAAAGTGAATGGTGGTGTGAGAAATTGAAATTGCAGTAAAAGAAAAGAGTGAAAAAAAGTATGAAGTATCAAGTAGGAAGAAAAGTATGAAGAAAAGTATCTGGGTACTACAAGATTGGAAGATTGTGAGGTTTGCAAGAATAAAAAGAGAATAGTCAAGAGGGGATTAAGAAGGGCAGATGAGAACTGGAGTAATAAGGTAATGGAAGGATTTAGGGAAAGGAATAAGATGTTTTTATTATAGTTATAATAAATAAATGTGAAGGGAATACTTCAAAACCTGCTAAATATGACTGAGGCGAGGAATGAAGATGCAGTGACGGAGGGGGGAAAGGGAAGGGATGGTAAAAGTTGAGGGGAGAAATTCGGAAAAGGAAATAGGTAAAAGCACTGAGGAAAGCGAAAAGGGATGAATCGTCTGGTTTGTTAAGATGTGATAAGTGGAAAGATGTGATTGGGAGGTGTGAGTGTAATAAAATGGTTGGCAAGATTGTTTAATTTATGTTGGGTATTGGGAAGGGTGCCTCAAGTTTGGCAAAATGGATGTATGATCCTTTATATTAAGGAAAGGGTGATAAATTTGAGTGCGGGAGTTATGGGGGCATTAGTTTACGGAGCGAAGTGGGGAAAATATATGGTAGAATTTTAATGGGAAGGGTAGAGATGTATGGGTTGATAGGTGAGGAACAAATGGGATTTAGGGAAGACAAAGGGTATAAGGATCAGGTTTTCACTTTAAGAAGGTTAAAAGAGAAAAGTAGAGATAAAAGGAAGGATTTGTATATGTTTTATGGATCTGGGAAAAGCTTTTGATAGGGTGGATAGGAGCAAACTGTGGGAGGTTCTGAGTGAGTATGAAATTGAGGGGAAGGATATGGAGGGCATAAGAGCATTTTATTCGAACAGCAGGACATGTGTGAGTGTAAATAGAATAGAAACGGATTTTCTTATAATGGGTTGAGGCAGTGTTGTGTAATGTCTCCTGGATTTTTTCTTATTTATTGACAAAGTATAGATATTGATGGTTAGAGAAGGTAGAGGGATGAAAATAAGAGAAAAACAGGAAGTAAGGGAAGCAAATGTGTTAATGAATACAGATGATGTTGTCCTTTTGGCGAAGTCCCAAGAGATTTTGAGGGTTTTGGTGGAGTAATTTGTAAAAGGTTATGCCGAGTTGGGATTAAGAGCGAATGCGGGCAAGAGAAAAATATTATGGATGAGAAATGGAAAGGGAAAGGGAGGGGAAGGGATATAGGTGGGATGGAGAATTACAAAATAAAGTAGGGAGGGAGAGATAGGAGTTGGTTAATTATTTAAATACTTGGTGATGTTTTTTTTTTTTGGAGGAAATGGTAGTGTGAACGATAAAATAGGGCATATAATAAAAGAAGGGGAGAAAGTGCTAGGGAGTTTGAGGGATATTTGGAGCAGAGGAAGGTTGTCCAGAGAGATGGTTGAAAATGTTCGAAGGTTGCTGTATACCGGTAGTTATGTATGGTAGCAAGATTTGTAGATTGAATGCGAGAAAAGAAGAAAGGTTGAGGTTTTTGAAATGAAGGGTCTGAGAGAGGTATGGTGTATAGGTAGAAGGAAGAAAGTCAGGAATGTTAGGAAAAAGAAGATATGTAGTTGGAGAAGAAGTTTGATTGGGAGAGCTGAACAGAGCATGCTGAGGTGGTTTGGATATGTTAATAGGATGAATGGAGAGAGATTGGTAGAAAAGATGTTCGCTTCAAAAATGATGGGTATGACGGGTAGGAGGAGATCGAAAGGAGGCTGGATGAGCACTGTCAAGGAGTTATTGAGGGATAAAAGGTTGATCTAGGATGAGAGTGTGCGCTTGACGGAGTATAAAAGTGAGTGGAAAAGAGTGGCAAGTTTGTGAGTATTCGGAATGATTGTGGCTTATAGTAGACAACACCTCACGTCGTTTGTGGGAAAGGTTATATATATATATATATATATATATATATATATATATATATATATATATATATATATATATATATATATATATATATATATATATATATATATATATATATATATATATATAAGTGAAGTATGTGAGATGCGCATCAGCAGTTCATGATTTTGCAATATCCGCGTTCGCATCCGCAATTATTAAATGGTAATGTTGCGAATGAATAATATTTTGAATGTTATTAATTTGTTGTCTAATGTTTAATTATTTTTTTGGATAGCAAAATAAGAAAATAATTATTCTCACACACACACACACACACACACACACACACACACACACACACACACACACACACATATATATATATATATATATATATATATATATATATATATATATATATATATATATATATATATATATATATATATATATATATATAACACTCTTTCCTTCCTCCTTTTATTCTCTCTGATGGCTTTGCTGCTAACACTCTCCCTAAAAAAAAGCTAATTTTTTCGGCCTCTTGCTCGCTTCTAATTCAGCCCTGAAAGACTTGGTTAACCTTCCTTCTACTTCTTTCCCTCTCAGATATCCCATGCCTTTACCTATGAGTAAAAGTGTTTGCGTGAGTCGAACCTTAGGAAAGCAAACGGCCTGAAGGCATTCCTCCGGGAATTTTATGGAAATGTGTTTCTGAGCTGGCTCTGTTCCTCGTTCAGGTTTTCTCTCTATATCTCAATACTAGTACCTTTTCTTAGTATTTCAATCAGTCCAACCATTTCCGAAGAAGGGTAGCCATTCTGATCCTTCTAAATATTGCCCTAGAGCGTCACTTGTATTCTGTAAAATATCTTTTAAACCCTTCTCAAATCTTATATCTTAGATCATCTGGAATCTCATTCTTTCTGATCATCAATATGGCTTTCTACGTTGGAGGTCTACTGATGATATAATTTCCTATCTTACAGATTTATGGTCTTCTGAAGTTGGGGACCATGAGGAGACTTGTTGGGTGTTACTTTATATTTCTAAGTTATTTGATCGGGTGTGACATGGTTGTTTCAGAATTGAATCCTGATTCTACTATTAAATTTACTTTTCTTGAAATGGTTGAAAGATCTTTGGAGGTTACCGTGCCAAAAAGTGATTTTAATATGTCTCCTCCAAGAGTGAATAAATCTCTTTTATTTCCGAGGTTGCTGTGGTTTGTCTTAATGTGTGTCAATATCCATTTATTTTCTAGCAAATGTTCTAGTTGGACTGTTTTATTGTGATGATGATTTTTTATGTATTTTATTTGTGTTGGTGTTTGTAGAGTTGAGTTCAATTGGGTTTTAGAAAATCTAGCTGTGTATCGTGTTTGTAAGTAAGGTATGTGGGATTTTAGTAATTCTCTTATGTTATCATATAAATTTCTTATCACTAAATGTAAGGAGTCTTGACACTGCATGTTCAACTGTATTTCGAGAAATCCTTGAGTGAATAGTGTTTTCCCTATATTCTGGACAATGAATCCCGGAAATAGTTCTGATTTATCATTCTTCAGTTGTGTATTCGTTACCGTTGTCCATAAAAGAAAGAGACTAAATTGGACTATAATGAATTTCATGTTTTCGTAACGAGAAAGAAGAACCGTGTATGGTTATATCTATTGTGAGAGGAAAAATTTTTGAGAGTATTTGTAATAGCTAATTAGGTAATTGGTAATATAAATAAGTGTTGTAATTATTTGTTTGACATTTATTTATGTTTGTTTTTCATATTGGTATATGAAGTGTTCCCTCCCTGCGAGGAAATTTGTCTGGTGGGAATGAGAAGGAGGGTGTGATGATGGTTAGGGAGAGTGAGTTTTTGGTGGTAAAGGAGGAGGTTGTATAGAAGATAGAGATATAGGTCTAGCAGGTGGTCTAGGTCCAGGAAATGGGGGTTGACCAGTATCTCGGGGCTAGAGTTGTTTAGGGGGTAAAACCCATGATTCATTACCTAATGTGGTTGTTTCTGAAGGAGTGGGTTGTGTTTAGGAGGAAAATGTAGTGGAAGGAGAGGGAGAAGTTGTCTGTAGGACTGGTGGTGGGTGGTGGAGTTGGTGTTGTTTTGTCTGACTGCGTAGGGTCATGGTGATTGGTGGTTTGTAAATGGGATCAAGGTGTCTGTAGTTAGGTGGTGGAGGTAGAGATAAATCATTAGTAACTGGAGAAGTATCTTTGTGGAATACATTGAGGAGGAGGAGTAGAGTGGGATGTGAATGTCTTAGATGATGGTGATAAAAGGCGTGGTGGTGATGAAGGGTTAGGTATGTGAGAATGAGGTGTCAGTTGTAGAAGAGTGGGTAGAAAAAGGGTTGTTCGTGGAAGAGTTTTAGAATGTGGTGTGTGAGTGTGAGTAGGAGAAGTGGTTCTGGTAGAGCAATTTGGTTGAATTGGTGGAATATGAGGAGGTAGTGTTTGTTGAGTGGGAAGTGAGTGTGAAGTAGGGCGAGTAGAGAAGGGATGTATGTGGGAGTAGGATTGCTCATTGTGAAGGATTGATTCTTGAAAGGATGTGAAGATGGGGTGGGGGTTGATCGGGAGATGTTGATTGTGGAAGTGTGGTGGAAGGAGGATTGGGAGCGATTTTGACGTTGTCTGTGTGTACGTAAATTCTTTGGAGGTGTCTAAGCATTGGAGTAAGTGTTTGTTAAAAGGAATGTGACGTTTTGCAAGAAAGGGACCTGTTCATTTTGGGAATAACTTTGGGGATTGATGAGGTTTCTTAGTGTCTAGTATACAAACATAGTTACCAATGTGTATATCTTTTATTAGAACTTGTTTGTATTGAGTAGATATTTGTTGTTTCGTGAAGACTAATAGGTGTTCACGAGCTATTTCTCTGATTGCATTTGCTCTTTCAGCTAATTCATCAATGTAATCGATGGTGGTAGGAGGGGTGATGGAGTCTGTGTTGGTGAAAGGTGGTTTGTAATTTGGTAAATACCATGGTAGCCTTTTATTATAATGATGTAAAAGGAATTGGAGGTTTGTGCATTTGAGATGGGGGTGAAGATAGGAAGTGAGGGCTAAAATGTGAAGAGATGGTGTTAAATGAAAATGGAGTAAAGTTAGTTTCAAGAGTTTCCTGTGTAACCATAGATGTATTTATAGGGATTGATGAGGATGACGGTGGACATTTTGTTTGAGAGGGTTGTTGATGTGGTTGTGAAGATTTATAGTGTGCATTTGTGCTATCATTGTGAGGAGAAATATTAGTTCTATATACATTATCAAAATTATAACATACATCAGAACTTAAATGAGAACTTTGTTGAATAATCATAATGTAAATTATTACTATCCAAAGAAAACATATCCAAATTATTTTAAGTTTAT
>SEYY01024924.1:0-14848 GCA_009176605.1 Armadillidium nasatum
ACAACTACATCGATGGACATCACTATGCTACCCACATTCATGAAATTGTCATGGTAACCAACTCCAGCCGTTGCCCTAATCGCAAGACTTTGAAATTTTTTCTACTTCTTCAGCTCATTGTATCACAGAACCCGATATTAATCTTTCGATTATTTCGTATGAATTATTAATTTACCTCTTATATTCATGCCTACGTCTTCGATTATATCGTATGAATCATTACTTTATCGATTTTTTATTTTTTATTTTTACTTATTTTTATTTAATTTATAAATTAAAACTTCATTTATTTACTTATTTATTTATAAATAAAAAATTTATTATAAAATTTTTATTATTTTATTTTATTAAATATTTAAAATTTTTATTTATTTTTCATTTTATTTTTTTCAAATTTTTTTTTGAAGTTTATTTTTTTTTAATTTTTTTTTTTCATTTTTTTTTTTCTATTTTTTTTTTTTTCCTGAAGTTTATTTTTCCTTTTCTTTTATTTTTCTTTTTTATTTTTTTTTTATTATTTTTTATTATTTTTAAAAATATTTTATAGATGCTGTAAACACTTAAACACCATAAGGCTGGTTAACACACATACATACATTCAAATACCCATGTATCACGTAGATAAAAAATGAAATATCAAGAATCCATAAACAGAAGTAAACACATTTTCATTCATTACATATTCACTAACAACATCATTCAGAAATAAAATTTTAATATTAAATATATTTATAATCTTATTAAAAAACGAAATGTAAATATTGTGACGTCATGCATTTTCCTTTATTACTATATATTCAACTTATTTAATCATATTTTTTTTATGATTAAATTCTTGTGACGTCTTACCTTTTCTTTGAAAGCTTTGCTTTCAAGCCCTGACATGAATTACAATTCTTGGAAATATTTATTCCCCAAACTAAGTGATGTCATGGGGTTATTATTTTTTCCTATATTTAACATGCTTTCATATTTGATGAAAGTTAATACAATAGGAAAATTTGGTTTCCGTCCATCTTCGATCTCTGTCCACGTGTTTTTCATCTCCGAAGATTTTCTCTTGACCACGTGGTTTTCTTACACCAATTTTCAATTCATGTTTTGTCTTCACTAAATTTATATACTATTATTTACTTTAACTCACTGCCCCCAAATTGAAGCAAAATGTCTATAACATTATCACGTGACTGATATTTGTTTCGTACCATCAAAACCTGATATTTCCTGTTTATGACTCGTCTCAGGTACGTATAACATAATCACGCGTTTACGGTATTAATTCATTTCCTATCTGCAACATGACTTTACAATAACATTACTTTTTGTATTTCTAAATAAAAATTCTTTTTACATAATAAATAAATACTTTAATATGATTTTAAATATGCGAAGTCATTAGTACTTAAATATAACATCATATAAATTCCATCTCATGACTCTATTTCTTTAACAGCAAATGATATCATACACACATTCTTGGGAATTTATCCCATTTTTCTTCAAGCTGTAACTTATTTAAAACTCATTTTATTCCGCCATTTTCTATATATATTTTAAGCTAAAACTTTTTAAAACTTATTGCACATTACATTTTCTAATTTTTATTTCAAGTTCTAACTTTTAAAATTTATTTTCACATCTTTTAATAATAAATTATTTTGTATCTCTTAAAAAATTGTAAAAATTTTATAAACAATTTATTTATTAAAAATTTATCGTTATTTAGGAGGCTAGAACACTGAATCATGTCATGAGAATAAGGGCTCCTCCACTCTATACACATATACACGCACGGACACATACACATACAACATAATACATTCTAAGCTAACAACCTTGTTCCTCGCATAGTTATAATTGAAATGATTCTTTCATTTTCATTTTCTATTCATATTTTCTTAATTTTTAACGCAATACATGCAAACATTTACATACTATACCCAAGCAATCTCATACACAAGTATATACCCACATGATATAAATAAAATATATACGACAAAGAGATTTCCTGTTATTTTTTATTATTTCACAGTATCATCTCAATAATTTATACACACACTGGACTCGCTGTTTCTCTCTCCTTAGTCCTTCGTTAAACTCCTTTTGTTCTTACCTAAATATATCTACATTGCTTCGACAATCGTATGATATTTAGATAATGTTGCTTTAAGATGGTATCTTAATCTCCTACTCTTTGCGAACACGTCTAAAATCTCTGTATGGTGATTCAAAGATGAAATCTATGTATGCTCCTGAGTTCCCTGAGTAAGAAATAAAAATAAATATGTTACCTAACTCTTGAAATAAGTTCACGAAGAGAAATGTTTACTCTGTTTGTATTATAAAAACATGTAATAATGAATTTGAGGTAATGCTTATGACACTTATGAGAAGAATGATGAGAAAATCTAAACTTTGCAATATTTTTCTCTATTTGGGTGAAAAAAATACAATGGCTGTGCTGAGAAACAGGTGATCTGAAAATATGTTTGTGAAACAATATGGACAAGAGATAATATACGGCTAATGAAAGTTGAGTGTAGAGAAGTTCAAAATAACTGAACCCACGTGATCAAGATGGCGGAGATCATGTGATCAGAAATTTAAGATGGTAGATGGATGACGTCATAGTGCTATGGTGTGTGTGTACTTGTGTGATGAGTGTGAGGAGCAGAAGAGCCCTTATACGTTTTTACAGATTCAGTGTGTTAGCCTAAAAAAATAACGATAAATTTTTAATAAATAAATTTGATTAATAAAAGATTTTAAAATAATTTATCGTTATTTTTTTAGGCTAACACACTGAATCTGTAAAAACGTATAAGGGCTCTTCTGCTCCTCACACTCATCACACAAGTACACACACACCATAGCACTATGACGTCATCCATCTACCATCTTAAATTTCTGATCACATGATCTCCGCCATCTTGATCACGTGGGTTCAGTTATTTTGAACTTCTCTACACTCAACTTTCATTAGCCGTATATTTTCTCTTGTCCATATTGTTTCACAAACATATTTTCAGATCACCTGTTTCTAAGCACAGCCATTGTATTTTTTTCACCCAAATAGAGAAAAATATTGCAAAGTTTAGATTTTCTCATCATTCCTCTCATAAGTGTCATAAGCATTACCTCAAATTCATTATTCACCATGTTTTTATACCATACAAACAGAGTAAACATTTCTCTTCGTGAACTTATTTCAAGAGTTAGGTAACATATTTATTTTTATTTCTTACTCAGGGAACTCAGGAGCGTACATAGATTTCATCTTTGAATCACCATACAGAGATTTTAGACATGTTCGCAGAGAATAGGAGAGTAAGATACCATCTTAAAGCAACATTATCTAAATATCATACGATTGTCGAAACAATGTAGATATATTTAGGTAAGAACAAAAGGAGTTTAACGAAGGACTAAGGAGAGAGAAACAGCGAGTCCAGTGTGTGTATAAATTATTGAGATGATACTGTGAAATAATAAAAAATAACAGGAAATCTCTTTGTCGTATATATTTTATTTATATCATGTGGGTATATACTTGTGTATGAGATTGCTTTGGGTATAGTATGTAAATGTTTGCACGTATTGCGTTAAAAATTACGAAAATATGAATAGGAAAGGAAAATAAAAGAATTATTTCAGTTATAACTATGTGAGGAAGAAAGTTGTTGTTTTGAATATATTATGTGTGTGTGCGTGTCTGTGGGTGTGTGTCATGCGTGTGCATATGTACGGAGTGGAAGAGTCCTTATACGTTTTTAATGATTCAGTGTTTTACCCTTCTAAATAACGATAAATTTTTAATAAGTAAAATGTTTACAAACATTTTTACAATTTTTTAAGAGATACAAAATAATTTATTATTGAAAGGTATGAAAATAAATTTTTAAAGTTATAACCTGAAATAAAAATTAAAATATGTAATGTGTAATTAGTTTTAAAAGTTATAGCTTGAAAAGTATATAGAAAAGGATGAAATGAAATAAGTTTTAAATAAGTTACAGCTTGAAGAAAATGGGATGAATATGCAAGAATGTGTGTATGATATCATTTTGCTCTTAAAGAAATATAGTTATGAGATGGAATTTATATGATGAAATACTTCTTACTCAGTAAATTGCGTTAGAGAGTTAAAAATCCAAACATATTTTATGAAAAATATGTTTAAAAGTTATAATATACAAAAATCATATTAAAGTAATGGTTTATTACGTAAAAAGAATTTTTATTTATAAATACAAAAAGTAATTTTATAGAATGAGGTTGTAGTTGAGTCATAAACAGGAAATATCAGGTTTTGATGGTAGACAAATATCAGTCACGTGATAATGTTATAGACATTTTGCCTTATTTGGGGGCAGTGAGTTAATTAAAGTAAATAATACTATATAAATTTTGTGAGTCATAACAGGAATTGAAAATTGGTGTGAGGAAACTTCGTCGTGCAGAGAAAATCTTCGGAGATGAAAAACACGTGGACAGAGATCGAAGATGGAGGAAACCAAATTTTCTATTGTATTAACTTTCATCAAATATGAAACATGTTAAATATAGAAAAAATAATAACCCCATGACATCACTTAGTTTGGGGAATAAATATTTCCAAGAATTGTAATTCATGTCAGGGCTTGAAAGCAAAGCTTTCAAAGAAAAGGTAAGACGTCATAAGAATTTAAGGTCGTGACGTATCAATCATTAAAATCATGATTATAATAACGAATATATAGTAAGAAAGAAAATGCATGACGTCACAATATTTACATTTTGTATTTTTAATATGATTATAATTATATTTAATATTAAAATTTTATTTCTGAATGATGTTGTTAGTGAGTATGTAATTAATGAAAATGTGTTTACTTCTGTTTAATTCTTCTTGAAATTTCAGGTTTTATACTCGTGGTACATGGGTTTTTGAAATTATGTATGTGTGTTAACCAGCCTTCATGCGTGTTTAAGTGCTTTACAGCATCAGGGTATAAAATATTTTTAAAAATAATAAAAAATAATAAAAATAAAAGATAAAAATGAAAACTAAAGAAAAGGAAAAATAAACTTCAGGAAAAAAATAGAAAAAATAAAATGAAAAATAAACTTCAGGAAAAAAATAGAAAAAATAAAATGAAAAATAAATAAAAATTTATTTGATGTAATATTTAAGTACTGCCTTCGCATATATAAAATCATACTAAAGTAATGGTTTATTATGTACTAAGATTTTTTATTTATAAATACAATAAGTAATGCTATAGAATGAAGTTTTAGATTTATTTTAATTATTATGCAATAAAAATAAGTAAAAATAAAAAATTAAAAATCGATAGAGTGATGATTCATACGATATAATCGAAGACGTAGGCTTGAATATAAAAGATAAATTAATAATTCATAGGAAACAATCGAAAGAGTATTATCGGGTTCTGTGATATAATGAGTGCATGAGTGAAGAAGTATTAAAAATTTCAGTCTTGAGATTAGGATAACGTTTGGAGTTGGTTACCATGACAATTTCATGAATGTGGTTAGCATAGTGACGTCATCGATGTAGTTGTTTGGGTTATTTGTATGTATTTGTGTATGTGTGTATGTGTTTATGTGAGAAGAAGAAGGTGATAAAGATTGTACTTGGTAACAGTGATTACATAATTGATATGCAAGCTATCGCAGAATAACAGTAATTATGTAATTATTATGTATGGCATGTGTCACTGCTTTCCAAGTTCCTCTCCTTTGGGTTTTCTCCTTCTCTTTGCTTACTTATGTCTAGCTTTCTTTCTAATCGTTCCATTTCTGCTGTTGTTGATGGAGCGACTTCTTCTTCCTTTCCTGTCAATAGTGGTGTTCCTCAGGGTTCTGTCTTATCTCCTACTGTATTCTTACTTTTCATTAATGATCTCCTCAGCTGTTCATCTAACTTATCCATTCATATGCTGATGACTCAACCCTCCATTCTTCTATTCATTTCAAATCTGCTCCTTCCTTTGCATCTAGAGTTGCCTCTCGTCTTCATCTTTCCAATTTCATTCTTGCAGATCTGGAAAGAATTTCCCTGTATACAAAAAATTTAATTTAATTAAGTAATCACAAATATTCAAAAAATGTATTAAAAGATTTTAATACTCCAATTTATTACAAGTTTGACTTTTATGATAATGAAAATAACCTAAATATGGGAATCCAATGAATTAAAAGGAAAAAAATTTCTTTTAATTTCATTAAACTGCACATTCAAATTACTATAAGACAGTTGAACAGATTATTGTGGTTTTAGTATAGGTCGGGATACTGAGATACAGTATGCTTCTTGAATTCCACTCCAGTATATTGACAAACCTCATAGAAAGGAGTAAGACAGTTTTAATAATGGCCAGTAAAATATGAATAAACATAACAAAAAACAATTGGTGAATATATATAGTAGCAAGTCAAAATATGCAACCATTTCAAATAGGTAGCGAAAAAATTAGAATAATTTTCTTAAATTTTCATCCTCTAACACAACTGGGCTGTTTTCTTCTTCTTTAGGGCTTTTTGGGGAAGGTTGGGGATGGTACAAAATTAGGTGTGAAGTTCAAAAGTATCAGGCTCTTAAATTAAATTATTAAAAACACAACTGACATATTTGAAATTAATTTAACAAATTTAAAATTAAATTTTTTTATTTAAAATAACAATTTTTATACATTGGGAGGGGGCATTAAATTATCAATAGTTTGATAATTTAAACATGAAAATAATTTTTTTTTTTTTTTTTTTTTTTTTTTTTTTTTTTAAACAAATTACAGCTACAGGTTCCATTTTTATCAGCCCAACACCAGTTTTTTAATCAGAAGCTTTTTTTATTAAAATTAAATTAGTGACATGTCTTTTTACAATTTCTCCATTGCCTTTCTTAATGAAAGCCTCTACCACCTCACCTATGTCATTTTCTCTTATTCCAGTTATTATCCCCATTGGATAAAAATAGGGTTTTGAAAATTTATGTTTAATGGCAACAATATCATTAATTTCAAGTTTTACATGAGTTTTTGTTTTATATCTGTTTGCCTTGTTAACACTTAATTCTCTTAAATTGGTCAAAAACTCATTATGATAAAGAGAATGCAAATTGCTTTTTACTTTTTGAAACTTTTTATATGTTTTATATAGTTTTTGCTGATCAGTTTGTTCATTGTTTGGAATCCAATCTGGATCATCACTGTCATCAGCCTCAGATAGATGCAAATGGGGTGCAATTACCAGATTAGGGGGCTCATACCCTTTCAGCAAAATTTCTGGGCTCAGCACAGAAGGTACTGAGGGATCAATATTGTGATTATTTAGAAGAGGCTTGAAAGCTAAAGGTCTCTTATTAATTAACATATTTACTTCTTTAATGAGCAAATAAAACTGATCATATATTAAAATATTTTTAGAAATGCTTCCATAGATCATATTTTTGACCTGCTTAACAAGAGATTCTACAACTGCTCCCAAAAAACTAGAGTTGGGTGGATAAGTGGAGAAATTTAAAATGTTAATATTCCGTTCTTTAAGGTAATTTTGGACCTCAACATCATTTAAAAAGGATTGAATTATATTAAATGAACTAACTATAGGAGATCCTGCATCACTCAAAATTTTTTCTGGGTAACCATATTCATAAACATGAATTTGAAAAGCATTAATGAAAGACTCAGAATCAATATTCTTACACATCAATAAATTCACAGCTCTGCTCCACATGCATGTTATAATTAAAATATACACCTTAACATTAACATTATTAACCTTAACAGAAAAAGGACCAATATGGTCTAAAGCCACCTCCCTATAGAAAATTTCTTTAGGAGAAATTCTGAATTCTGTATAGTCATTCTGGTTAATTTTTATTGTTCTACCATATAACCTTTTGCAGAGAAGGCAAGATTTTAAACATTTCTTTACAGTTACATATGCTGAAGGAATGTAAAACTCCTTTCTAAGAATTGCAAGCAACTTATAAATTCCTGCATGTTTAGCCTTAATATGATTTTCAAAAATAAGGTTTTTAGTAAATGAACAGTCTTTAGACAATAAAATGGGAAATTTTTCATTAAAATTACTTTTTAATTTACTGAATTTAGACTTTACTCTAATTAAGCCATCAGAGTCCAAAAACAAGTTTAGTTGATTTGCAAGATTACTTGATGTTCCAACAAGGGGATTTAATAAATAGTCATATGTATCTGCAAAGTTAATTTGTTGAGGCTCTTTTATAAACCAAGGAACAACTATCTTTATAATCACATTTCATCTCCATGGAAGGGAAAAGAGATGGGTTTTTTGATTTTACTTTTAATTTTAAAATATAAACATACTTTCTAACATAGTGAGTAACCCTACACATTTTCTTAATAGATGAAAATCTATCTAATGCAATAACTGGTTCCACCTGGTTAGAAGAAATAACATTAACCTGAAAGTTAAAATGAATATTAAAAGGGATTTCAAATGCAATGGTTTCCTCAGATTGTGACAAATTTGGACCCTTAAAATAATTAGTTTTTTGCAACAACCTTATGAGAAATACAACGTGTAACCATATCTGCAGGATTATTTAGACCTTTTACATGGTGAAATACAACCTTATGAATCTCACACAATTTTATTATATTATTTAACTTATTGTTAATAATGGTTCCTTTTCTTTCTACCTTACTGGTCTTCTTTACTTTGGCTGCAAGCCAGCTTAAGGAAATCATGGAGTCTGTAAAAAGATGCAAATTATGAAATTTAATGGGACAAAAGGCCCCAGCAAGATTAGAATATAAATCTATCACACACTCCACTCCATAAGACACCGCAAAGAGCTCCAGTACAGGGATGGTTCTACCAACACCTTTAGTTGAAACTACTTTATTTTTAGCAGTGACATAATGAAGTTCATGTGTATCAAGATTTTTTAAATATATAACACACCCATAGAAATCCTTGCTGGCATCTGTAAAGACCAATAAGTCATGAATACCATTATAATTACCAATATACCTGGGAATTGAAGGCTCAACACCTGCATTATAAGATTTGCAAATTTTCTTCCACTCCCTCAACCTGTCATTACCCAGGGGAACATCCCAAGTGATGCTCCCATCCTTCTGTAACCCATGTAGAAATAGTTTTGCCCTATTCCTACAAGGCAAGGTCAATGCCAGAGGGTCAAAGCAACTATTAACAGATGAGAGTATGGATCTTAATGTATTTGCTTCAATATTTAATTTTATATTTTTGTTGGTTAAAAGATCTTTGTCTTTCAACCATAAAATACCTAATAATTTTGTTTCAGAGGATTCCACAGAATCCTCACCAAATTTTGATTCCAATTCATTCAAATTGGATCCAAATTGTTGTAAATCAAAACCAAAATGGCTAAAAATATTGATAGATTTGTGAAAAGCTCTATCAATGTCAAATTTATAATTTGATGAATATGCAAGATTATCCATGAAAGATAAATTGTAAAGCATATTTCTTAAATCACTTTCAAATGGGTCATGAATAGAACCATGCAAAATTAATATAATATACAAGGCAACCATCAATAAACTGGGTGAAAACCTCATGCCAAAAGGCAAACGATTCATTTTATAGGCAACCTCAGAAAAATCATTTATGTCCTTAACCCATAAGAAATGTAATTTTACTGTATCTGAATATGGCAACCAAATTTGATGAAATGCTTTCACCAAGTCAAATATGAAAAGAAATTTATTAAATCTCAAAAGGGTTAGAGCTACTTCTAATTTATTATTCAAGTTGGGACCTGGAAGAGATATTTGATTATGTGAAAGGGCATCATTACTTTTTTCACACAAATTGCTCATAAAAACTACTCTACATTTTGTACTTTGAACTTGTTCTCTGAAAACACCCATATGTCCCATAAAAGATACCTCATTATTATTTTTTAATTCATTTAAAGATACTTTCTCAATTATTCCTGATTTTAATTGTTCCATAAATACTTTATGGTATTCTTCAAATTTAACAGGATTTTTATGTAACTTTTTTAAAGTAGATTTTAAAATATTAGAGGCTAATTTATAGTTATTAGGTAAAAAAGTTACTACCCTTTTATCCCATAAACATGGAAGGATTAATCTCCCATCTTCATGACATTCTGCATTATCAAGTACAAATTTTACCAGTCCCTTATCCTCATCAGAAAAAGATGGTTCATAATAATCTTCATAATTCATTAATTTCTTTAAAGACATATTAAGTTGTTCTTCATTAGCTGTGGATAAATTGGAATTATCAGGGAAATTACAGGCAATATAACTACAAGATACAGAAGGTTCCTGTAGTCATAAATTTTTAGCATTTTCTGCATTATTATTATTATTACTTATTTTTAAGGTGGGTCCCTTTAATGAGTTTAGGGATACCTTTACAGAACTCATTAGTTTTATCAACAAATCTTTTTATGACATCAACATTGTTCAAATTGTTTAAAATTATTGATTCATTTCCAGTGAGCATCACACCTGCACAAGTATAATAAAACAGGAATTTTTCATTTTTTATACCAAGTGTGCAAGCATGTACTGGAATAATGTGCATAGCATTTATGCCTAAAATAATATCAATATTACCTAAACCATCATTCAAAAATTTATCAGCTAATTCTATATTAGCCTTATCAAAGGATTCAATGATAGCATTAGAATGCTTAAGTCTAATTTTAGGTTTGATTTCAGGAATAACTGCAGCCAAAATGGTTGCATCTCTTTCACCAAAACTGATTTTAAATTCAATAATATTTGTCTTATAATTCTTAGCCTCATTAAATCCTTTGATATTTATATCAATATCATGGTTTACTATTTTATAATTTAATTTTTTTGCTAATGATAAAGACACAAAACAATACTCTGAAGCTGAATCATATAATACTCTAGAATATTCAATTTCACCATCAGCTAAATGAGTTTTAGCTGTAAAAGTTGGCAAAATATATTTT
Source organism: Armadillidium nasatum (assembly GCA_009176605.1). Classification (NCBI taxonomy): domain Eukaryota; kingdom Metazoa; phylum Arthropoda; class Malacostraca; order Isopoda; family Armadillidiidae; genus Armadillidium; species Armadillidium nasatum. Next base: position 10,994 of record SEYY01024924.1, read on the forward strand.
TGCATGAAACTTGTATTAAGAGAATGAACTTCTAATACATTAGGGTGATTAGGCTCATCATTGCAACATGAGGCCTCTCCTAAACCAACAACATTACTAGTAGTCTCATTTTGGGATGTATTTGAATTCTTTTTACTCTTTACATTAGTACCTACATTTTTTGTTTTATTACACAAAAAAGATGCATGATTTTGTGCATTACATTTGTAGCAGGGTTTTCTTAAATTTAAACTTACAATGGGACTTATCATGATTTAGCAAACTGCACAAAATGCAACCACCAATTTCAATTATTTTCTTAACTCTACTTTCAGGAGTATTAAATTTAGGACACTGACTTATATAATGTGAATCATACCCATTATATTTTAAATGTTGACATAAAATACACTTTGAGGATCTGCCAGACACATTTTTATTACCTAAATCTACTGCAGCTGCTAAGCTTACAGTCTTTTTATCATGAGTTTCATGAGTTTCAGCAACATGGTTTTTTATAGGAACAAAGTTCTTATCTTGCTTTGTGCACTCCTTAAGTCTATTTAGTACCTCAAATGAGGAGTCCACAATAGCATTTAAATCCGGTTTGGCATCATTATTTACAGTCATAAAAGAATTTTTTATTTTTTCTGAAATTCCTTGCCAAACAAAATATTGCATAAAAATATTGCTATCTATACTTAATCTAGCCATCTGATCCTTTAAAACCCTTACTTCACTTACCCATGTCATCATATTAGTGACATTTTGTAATTTCAACTTTGTAATTTTTTCTATTACTGAAAATTGTTGCCCTATTTTTGAAGAATATGCCTTAATTAATAAATTTTTAGCCACATCATAGTCTTGGTCTTCAACTTTAAGACTCTCAATGTATGATTTAGCAGGACCAGAAACCTGCTTTACCAAATACCTATATTTTTCAAATGGGGAAAAACTACGGGTACTCATAATACTTTCAAATGCAAAAAGAAATTGGTCTAAATTCTCTGGTTGGCTATTAAATGTAGGCAAATCTATAGGGGGAAATTTTACATTTTGTGAATTTCCTGATGGAATAAGAAATGACTGATTTGAATTTTGACTTAGTGAATTCTCAAGAGTATTTATTAGAACTCCTAAATTAACATGATAATCTGAATTTTTCTTATCAATTTCTTCCTGTCTTTTAAAATCATACTCAGGGCAAAGCACAAATTTTTCAGATATTAAATCATTTAACTCTTTAAGCTCAGACTTAAATTCTTTTAAAGTCTCAGCATATGAATATTTCTCTTCTAATGAGAGAGATGACAGTTTTGAATAAACATTATTCATTAGTTTTGTACACGAGGACCTTTTTGCTCCTCTTCTATTTATAAGATTTTTTATAATTATTAGCTCATCAGAAGGACTTTCAGAGATACTAGAAATATAAGTTACTTTCAATCCTTGGATCATATGAATCCATGATTGTTGAAATAACAAAAAAAAAAAATGTTTACCAATGTATAATATGGTATGGTATTCAAATTTTATACCAAATCTAAATCCTGACCACAACTAAAATAAACCACTGACCATGAGACAAAATCAAATAACCAGGAGCAGGCTTTGGAGGCTTCTAATCTAAGAGGAAAGCTAGGCAAAGAGTCCCGCCAGGGGTTCCATTTACAAAAAATATACAAAAAATATTTAAGTAATTTATAAATATTGCAAAATTTTAAGATTTTAATACCGCAAGTTTGACTTATGATAAAAACTACTCAACTTTGGGAAATGTGAATTAAAAGAGAAAAAAAATATTACTTTTACTCTTCATTAAATTGTACATTTCTAAATTTAACAAATTAATAACAGATTTATTAACTCCAAGCCAAAAGCTCCAAGAACACGGCAAAAGCAAAAACCAGCCCAAACTGAAATAAAAATGGAAGTTATATTTAGGCTGGCTTTCCAGTCTTTAAACAAAAAATGCAAATATTAAAGAATTTCAGTTATAAACTAAATAAACTCACAATGTAAACAAACTTCAAATATGTCAGTCTTGTGACTTGCAGACAAAAAACCAAATATGGCCAAATGATTAAACTGAAAACAAATTTTAAATATAAAAATGGGAAACTCGCCTATATTGGCAATCCTTTATAAAAGTATAAAAGGATAATCAAGAAAATGATAAAAGAAAAGCCTGATACTTCAGACCCACTTACCAAATTTTGTTCCTTGATTTTATCTTGCCGCCTCATCCACTATCCCCCTTCAAGAACTAGAAGCCTTTTGATTGATCGGAAATGCTAGTTAGATATAAGCAAATGATGGTGAATCCCAGGTGGACAAGTATATAGTATACTTCTTGAAGTCCACTTTCAACTTTATACTCCCAGTACAGATGAAATTCCCATGGGAAAGGAGTAAAAAAATAGTTTTAGTTATGGTCAGTATAACAAAATTTATGGAACAATTTTTCCAATAACAACCACTAAAAATATAGTTGCTACATATAGGTAGTAGCGAAAAAATTAGAATCTATTTTCTTAAATTTTCATCCTCTAACAACAACTGGGCTGTTTTCTTCTTCTTTAGGGCTTTTTGGGGAAGGTTGGGGATGGTACAAAATTAGGTGTGAAGTTCAAAAGTATCAGGCTACATTAATAAAAATATATATAAAAAAAAAAAAAAAAAAAAAAAAAAAAAAAAAAAAAAAAAAAAAAAAAAAAAAAAAAATTTATTTTAATTAAAATTTCATTTAAAAATAACAATTTTTATACATTGGGAGGGGGCATTAAATTATCAATAGTTTGATAATTTAAACATGAAAATAATATTTTTTTTTTTTTTTTTTTTTTTTTTAAACAAACAATTACTCTACAGGTTCCATTTTTATCAGCCCAACACCAGTATGCTTTTAATCAGAAGCTTTTTTTATTAAAATTAAATTAGTGACATGTCTTTTTACAATTTCTCCATTGCCTTTCTTAATGAAAGCCTCTACCACCTCACCTATGTCATTTTCTCTTATTCCAGTTATTATCCCCATTGGATAAAAATAGGGTTTTGAAAATTTATGTTTAATGGCAACAATATCATTAATTTCAAGTTTTACATGAGTTTTTGTTTTATATCTGTTTGCCTTGTTAACACTTAATTCTCTTAAATTGGTCAAAAACTCATTATGATAAAGAGAATGCAAATTGCTTTTTACTTTTTGAAACTTTTTATATGTTTTATATAGTTTTTGCTGATCAGTTTGTTCATTGTTTGGAATCCAATCTGGATCATCACTGTCATCAGCCTCAGATAGATGCAAATGGGGTGCAATTACCAGATTAGGGGGCTCATACCCTTTCAGCAAAATTTCTGGGCTCAGCACAGAAGGTACTGAGGGATCAATATTATGATTATTTAGAAGAGGCTTGAAAGCTAAAGGTCTCTTATTAATTAACATATTTACTTCTTTAATGAGCAAATAAAACTGATCATATATTAAAATATTTTTAGAAATGCTTCCATAGATCATATTTTTGACCTGCTTAACAAGAGATTCTACAACTGCTCCCAAAAAACTAGAGTTGGGTGGATAAGTGGAGAAATTTAAAATGTTAATATTCCGTTCTTTAAGGTAATTTTGGACCTCAACATCATTTAAAAAGGATTGAATTATATTAAATGAACTAACTATAGGAGATCCTGCATCACTCAAAATTTTTTCTGGGTAACCATATTCATAAACATGAATTTGAAAAGCATTAATGAAAGACTCAGAATCAATATTCTTACACATCAATAAATTCACAGCTCTGCTCCACATGCATGTTATAATTAAAATATACACCTTAACATTAACATTATTAACCTTAACAGAAAAAGGACCAA
>SEYY01024925.1:0-7500 GCA_009176605.1 Armadillidium nasatum
CAACTGGAGGAGATATGCAACAGGAGAGTTCAGAAAAGCAATGTAATAGCGGTAGTTTAAAGAGAGTGACGCAACAATTCAAAGGTCAGAAAGAGATTGGAGAGAATTAGTGAGAGCTGGAGAGTTGATAAGGCGAAAAACCCTGGACTCCTACTTTTCAATGAGAGCTGTATGAGTGGAATCACCCCAGATGTGTGAGCCGTGCTCCACACAGGGGCAGATTACACCCATATAAAGAACCAACGACTGGGGTGGTGTGAAGAAATTCTGAAGGCCCCTTAGAACACTTAAAATCCGACCATTTTTTCTCACCCCCAATTTGAAATACGAGATATATCAGAGGTCAGTTGCTCCAAGGCTACCGTCCTTGTGACTATTAACTGCTGTTGGAATGGTGCGCCTTTCAAATTGAAAATAGTAATGAAGGGTGGAGTCATCGGCATAGGAGTGGATAGGAGATGAAGTAACAGAGTGAAAGTCATTAATGAAAAGCAGAAAAATTGTGGGAGATAGGACAAAACCTTGAAGAACAGAACTATCAATAGATTCAAAGATGAACGGTGGCCGTCCACAACAGCTGCCATAGAACGACCAGAAAGGGAATTAGAGAGAAGGCCACAGAGAGAAGGATAGATTCGGAAAGAGGAAAGTTTGGAAATCAAAGCTTTGTGCCAGACTCTATCGAAAGCTTTAGATATGTCCAGCGGAACAGTAAAAGATTCCCCGAAATGCTGCAGAAATGTTGCAGAAATTAATGAAAAATGAAGACCGTGCACAAAGGTAAGGCGGCAACAAAATTTTGGTGGCACCAACTCCATCACCGGAGGTCACCAACTCCCAAATGGTTATGGGGATACGGGTGGATGATTGCTATATTTGGAAGCCACCCCTTTAAGCTTCTCCGAGTCAGTATTTTGTTTCGCCAATTTGAATTATTTCGATAGGTAATGCACGTACGTGTAAGCGCTTGTAAATTTGTGAGGTACATGTGAAGAAGTGGGAAGGTTGTTGGAGCATAGGCATTCCAATATGAGACGAGAGCGTACTCTGGAGAGTGGAGACCCTCCGAGAAAGTGAAACGCGAAAAGGAACGAACCAAAGGGCAATAAGGAGAAACGGAACGGTATATATATATATATATATATATATATATATATATATATATATATATATATATATATATATATATATATATATATATATATATATATATATATATATATATATATATATATATATATATATATATTATATATATATATATATATATATATATATATATATATATATATATATATATATATATATATATATATATATATATATATATATATATATATATATATATATATATATATATATATATATATATATATCATTTGCGCTTCAAAATACAACAAAAGGAAGTATACTTTAATTAATAATATATCCTGTCTTTGAAAAAATACTAACATAATGTTTATTTGAATATGCTAATAGAATAATAAGATTTTAAAGCTAAAAAACGATTAAAATTATGCTAATTATCATTTAACTTATTGTCAATATAATTTATTTACTATTCATTTATTTTTAGCATAAGTAATCGATTTTACATTATTAATATTGTATTTCATTTTAAAACAATTTGAAATTTCAATTTATTACAAATTTTTATTTATTTTTTTTATCTCCTCCGGTGGGCAAAGGCCAGAGGCCTTCCAAATTCCACCGGAGTTGGGAAAGATCTATATCATGGTCGATGGAGGGCGACGTGTCTAGATACACTGCGTTTGAAAGTATGTAAGTCAAAGGAAGTTGGGAAAACAGATGAAGGGAGTGTGTTATATGATGAATGTTTCCATTATATTCCACATGGTTGAAAACGAAAGGTACTAAATGTGATGGAAGTTTCTATTAAATTCCACAAGGCTGAAAAAACGAAAGGCTGTAAATGTGATTGAAATATGATGAAAATTTCCATTATATTTCACAAGGATGAAAACGAAAGGTACTAAATGTGATGGAAGTTTCTATTAAATTCCACAAGGCTGAAAAAACGAAAGGCTGTAAATGTGATTGAAATATGATGAAAATTTCCATTATATTTCACAAGGATGAAAACGAAAGGTACTAAATGTGATGGAAGTTTCTATTAAATTCCACAAGGCTGAAAAAACGAAAGGCTGTAAATGTGATTGAAATATGATGAAAATTTCCATTATATTTCACAAGGATGAAAACGAAAGGTACTAAATGTGATGGAAGTTTCTATTAAATTCCACAAGGCTGAAAAAACGAAAGGCTGTAAATGTGATTGAAATATGATGAAAATTTCCATTATATTCCACAAGGATGAAAACGAAAGGTACTAAATGTGATGGAAGTTTCTATTAAATTCCACAAGGCTGAAAAAACGAAAGGCTGTAAATGTGATTGAAATATGATGAAAATTTCCATTATATTTCACAAGGATGAAAACGAAAGGTACTAAATGTGATGGAAGTTTCTATTTTCCAAACCATTATATTTCACAAGGAAAAACGAAAGGTACTAAATGTGATGGAAGTTTCTATTAAATTCCACAAGGCTGAAAAAACGAAAGGCTGTAAATGTGATTGAAATATGATGAAAATTTCCATTACACACAAGATTAAAAACGAAAGGTACTATATGTGATAGAAATTTCTATTATGTTCCTCAAGATTGAAAAGCGAAGGGCTGTAAATGTGATGGAAATATGATTAAAATTTTCATTAAATTCCACAAAACTTAAAAAGTGAACCGTTTTATGTGATGGAAGTATGATAGAAAGTATATGTAATAGAAAAATTACGAAAATTTCCATTAAATTATATTGAGCTTAAAACGAAAACAAGTTAAAAATTTCCATTAAATTTCATAAAACTTTAAATAAAAAACTGTATATGTGATGGAAATCTGATGGAAATTTGATGGAAATTTCCATTTTTAAAATTTAAATAAAAAAAAAAAGAGACTATCATTAATTTCTACAAAACTTAAATAAAGAAAGTTTGTAGCTGTAAAAAGAATATTTTTTCATTAAACTTCACTATTTCTACATTTACAAGTAAATAGATTAAAAAAACATTTGTATGAACTCAAATACTAATTGCATTACTTTTCCCCACTTTCATTTTAAGCTATTTATTTTTTAAATGACATAATAAATTACATATTTTCAATAATAATAATTACAGTATAAAGTTTCTTATGCTTGAAAACATATTAATTCAATTATTTATTTACATAAGTTTATCTTCATTTAAATATGAATATATTATTCAGCTTCAAACTCTTTATAAATATTTAATCAAATGAATTTTTAAGTGAACATATATATATATATATATATATATATATATATATATATATATATATATATATATATATATATATATATATATATATATATATATATATATATATATATATATATATATATATATATATATATATATATATATATATATATATATATATATATTATATATATATATATATATATATATATATATATATATATATATATATATATATATATATAATATATATATATATATATATATATATATATATATATATATATATATATATATATATATATATATATATATATATATATATATATATATATATATATATTATATATTGTATTAAAATAATTTTTTATCAACACCACTCTTATTATTTATTCATATTCAGAAATTGCTTATAAAAATTTCAATCTCAATTTCAAAACTCTCCAGTATTAAAACAAAAAATTTCTCACGTATTTTTAAAAGGTCATATTTTACGTGCTAGAGATAAATAGATAGATAGATAGATAGACATAGAGATGTAGGGGGAGGAGGAGGGTGGGGGAGAGGGAGTGGGAGGGAAAGGGGTATAGGAAGGGGGAGAAATGGCCAGATTAATAATCCAATTTATATTTTACAGATAAATTAAATTTTAATATCCTTTTAACTTTTTCTCCTTCAAAGGCTGTCATTATAATAATAATAATAATAATAATAATAATAATAATAATAATAATAATAATAATAATAATAATAATAATAATAATAATAATAATAATAATAATAAATTCGTCCCTTTGAGCACATTAAATACTTATATATAAAAACATACATAAAATAATTGTCTAATAAGAAACAAATTTTGAATATTGTTTATTTTATAATGCATTTTACATTATAGTCATTATTTTAACCTTATTAAAAAAAAAAAAATAAAAAAAAAAAAAAAAAAAAAAAAAAAAAAAATTTAATAAATAATAATAATAATAAGAATTGTAAATTAATAATTTTTACAATGATAATGATAATAATTATAATAATAATAATAATAATAATAATAATAATAATAATAATAATAATAATAAAAATTAACAAAAGTAAATTGAATAATAATAAAAATAATAATGACAATATTTATAATAAAATAAATCGTAATAATACTAAAAATGCGTAACAATAATAGTAATAACAAAATTTTTGACAGAGTTAGTTGGGTAATTTCTATAGTATTTTAAAATTAAGTGATTTTGACATCTTTTACCTAAATGTGGGAAGTGTTTTTAATTCTTTTTTTCTTTTGCAAGTTTAATAAATTTTTTCAATACCATTGTACGATATAGATCCCCGAGATTTGGTTAATATGTACTTTTTTTTTTTTTTTACTTAGTGTATATGAGTTTGTGCTGCGCAAATTTGGTCTTCCTGATATTTTGGTTATGCATTATTAAATTTGTCAGTAATTCATTTGACATTATTTTTATGACTTTGAAACTTTGGGTAGTCATTGTAAAAGTGAACATATCTTGTAATTTGAGAATGGATAATTTTTTTTTAAAAGTGGGCTTATATGTTCATAGTAACTGCGTGATCCAGATAATATACGAATTATTTTTTTTATGTAGTGTTATTAAGGGTTGTAGCAGGTATACACTTGCACATCCCAATACCGGTAAATTTTATAGTAGGTGTGGGGGGTAAACAGGCTGTGATAGGTTTTTTTTAGTACATAATTTGGAATAAAATTTTTTATATTAAGGGATGCATAGGTAGCATAATAACAGTAATATACATAATAATAATAATAATAATAATAATTATTATTTTTATATATATATATATATTAATATATATATATATATATATATATATATATATATATATATATATATATATATATATATATATATATATATATATATATATATATATATATATATATATATATATATATATATATATATATATATAATATATATATATATATATATATATATATATATATATATATATATATATATATATATAATATATATATATATATAAATATATGTATATATATATATAGATGATTTAAAACATTTACCAACAAATTGCATCACTAAACTGTTTTAAAAATTCTAATCAATACTCATGCGTGAAGGTATAACTAATTTTAAATTCACTTAATGTTTAGAGCAGAAATTATAATTTAATGAGCATCTCCTTATCTGAAACTACTTCGGAGAGACTCCAGGGATAGATATGAGAAAATCATCAGACGTAATGTTTGTTAAGAAACATTTTATATTAAGGCTTATCTGTTATATATATATATATATATATATATATATATATATATATATATATATATATATATATATATATATATATATATATATATATATATATATATATATATATATATATATATATATATATATATATATATATATATATATATATATATATATATATATATATATATATATATATATATATATATATATATTATATATATATATATATTATATATATATATATATATATATATATATTATATATATATATATATATATATATATATATATATATATATATATATATATATATATATATATATATATATATATATATATATATATATATATAGAGAGAGAGAGAGAGATAGTTGCAATAGAAATTCTCATGTTCTTCGGTCTTCGGTAATTCAAAGGAGTTTTAGGATTTATAATATTACTTGTGAATATTCCTCTCAAAAAAAGGTTCTCGTGTTTCTTTAGTTTGCCGGTTGAAGGTTCTTTCATCTTCTCTTTCTTACTGCTATTAAATTGATCAGTATTTTCTAAATATTTAGTTAGACTAAAAGTTATGCTCAAAATTATAATCGATAACCTGAAAGTTCAAAATAGTTGAAAATCTTTTGATCCTCTCAGACTCACGACAAAAGGGTTATATGAAGCTGAAAATCTTTTGAAGAGGAACACTTGCAATGCATAGGTTCCCTTTAATAAATATTTAAAATTTCTTTCCAAATCACGTCATGTATGAGTCCTACTATGATAAACTAATCATACTGTACGCTTTCAGAACTTCCCTTGGGCTTAAAAAAATTTTTTACCTTCCTTTGTGGAAAAATTGGAGGGGGAGGGCTTAGCCCCAGGGGTGAAAATACTATATATATATATATATATATATATATATATATTATATATATATATATATATATATATATATATATATATATAATATATATATATATATATATATATATATATATATATAATATATATATATATATATATATATATATATATATATATATATATATATATATATATATATATATATATATATATATATATATATATATATATATATATATATGTATGTGTGTGTGTGTGTGTGTGTGTGTGTAGGTGTGTAGGTGTGCCTGTGGGTGTTTGTGAGGTTAATAATTAAATATCAAAAATCAATGAAAATTAAAAATTCCTATCTCTTACCGGCCTGCTATTTTGCTATTTTATAGACTAAGATGTCCTCGTTGCTTTTCGCGATATACCTTCAACACGTCATCTAATGAAATAATCTTCACCAGAGCGTTTCCGATATGAAGCACTGACATGTTGCCAAATTGTTCTTGAGTCATTCTTGTTCGGAGCCATGTCTTTATTCGCCTCATAGCCAAGAATGATCTCTCAGCGGAGCAGAATGTCTGGAGAGTTATGCAGACTTGTAGAAGTTTGCATAAGTTTGGAAACGTTGCCGAGTTAACCAAACAGCTGATTTTCTTTTCGAGGCTTCTGACCTTCTTTCCTTCAAGCTGAGTTTTTAAGCAATTCTAAGCTACTGTCATTTCTGCTTTTAAAACGTTTTCATTGACAGAAGAGGAAAGGTCCATAATGTTGAACGAATACTTTACTTCCTTCGAAGTTCAATGCAATGAATTCGTCAACTGCACGGGCCGTTTCTAAACTCTTCGTGCTGAATCTTTCTTTAATTAAGATGACCATGACAGCATCCAGAATTCGAAAATATAAGACCACCCGCCCATATTCTTTTACTCGAACTGGGGCAGAGATATCTCCATCCACTTCGAGTGATGTAACCAATGCTTCTGGTAAAGGCTGACTTGTTGGTAAGAAATCCAGTAACATGTTGGTTTGTTGTATTTTTCTTTTGGAAGATGTTTGAAGAATCTCAACTTTAATTCCATGATCCTCTG
>SEYY01024925.1:32500-40000 GCA_009176605.1 Armadillidium nasatum
AATATTTACCAAAGACCATTACATTTATTTTCTTTTCAAATTAACGTCTAACATTAAAATAATATTTTGCAATCCACGTGCGTCACTTCCTGGCTAGCATAAATAATCCAAATTTCACAGTATTTAATTAATGTTAATAGCTTTGTAAATTTTATGTTGCGTAAGTCGCTGATTGTCTTCTGTAATTTTTTTTTTTTTTTTTTTTTTTTTTTTTTTTTTTTTTTTTTTTTTTTTTTAATGAATTCTTTTTCGAAATATTTCTCAATCTTCAGTTGTAATTTTTATGTAATAGGAAAAATTAAGCAAAAAACAATAGAAATTTTAATTTTTTTTCTACATTTTATCTTTATTTATTTGGTATATTTGGAATACATTTTTAAAATAATTTTTCGTTATTTTTAAATTAGTTTATTAATAAAAAAATAAAATAAAATAATATTTATATATATATATATATATTATATATATATATATATATATATATATATATATATATATATATATATATATATATATATATATATATATATATATATATATATATATATATATATATATATATATATATATATATATATATATACTAAAATAGAGACAAATAATAGCAGAAAATAGACAAATTTAAGAACCCATTAACGTTTATTTCCGAGGTTACAATTGCATTATAACTGATTGCCAAGAAAATATTTCTTGTGCTCGAATAGTTATGGCAATTTAATATAATATTCTAATGGAGTTAAATTGTCATTTAATGTATTTATTGCAAAGTAAATCCTTGATCATTTTAAGGCGGTTTACGGCTTAATGTGCGAAGAGAAATATTAATTGCATTCTTGTCTTTTTTTTCTTTTTTTATTAATTTGACTTTGAAAACAACAGGAAATATTTCCCAAAAATAATAAAATTTAAAAGTATGAGAAAAAACTAGTACAACTGTATAAGTTCAAGAATATATATATATATATATATATATATATATATATATATATATATATATATATATATATATATATATATATATATATATATATATATATATATATATATATATATATATATATATATATATATATATATATATATATATATATATGAAGAAGATGAAGCATAATGAAGAGTGAGGGTGAAGAGGGAGCTTACTGCTTGGTTTAACATGAGAATGAGACTAAGGCAGAGGTGTGTAACGTCTCCTTAGTTGTCAATTTGTTGAAGGATTGTGTAGTTTTAGGTGGAGAAATGGAGAAGAAAGGGAAGGAAGTAGACGTGGAGGAAAGAAAAATTTATAGGTGGTGGAAGAGTTCAAATATCTGGAATGTTGGTGGATAGAAAAAGGGGAATGGAAAAGGAAATAAAGAATAAAGGTGATGGAGGGAATGAAAGTGATGGGAGGATTAAGAAATGTATGGAAGAAGGATAGAATATCAAAAGAAATTAAGGTAAGAATGTTTAAGTGTACAGTATGTATTTGCCATCTGTAATTTATGGGTGTGAAACATGGATGATGAATGCACAGGCGAGGGAAAGACTGAATGCGTTTTAGATGAAGGGATTGAGAGCGACATGTGGTTTGAAAATGGTAGATAGGATTAGAAACGAAAGAAAAATGAAAATGTGTGGATGGAGGAGGGGAATGGTGGATAAAATTGAGGAGAGTGTACTAAGGTGGTTTGGACATGTGTTGAGAATGGATGAGGACAGAATGGTGGGCATATTATTTATATTCTAGGTGGAGGAGGGTAGAGGGAAAGGAAGGCCAAAGGGGAAATGAATTGATGGAGTTGGGAGATTTTGGGGAAAGGGGTTTGAATTTAGGCGAAGGAAGGAGAGTTGCTGATGACAGAATGAGATTGAGGGCGGTGGTGAGTGGTAAGTTATGTATATACGTATGTGTATGAGGAATTATGGAGGGCACCAACCCCCGAGAATGGGAAGGGTGAAAGTGAAATATATATATATATATATATATATATATATATATATATATATATATATATATATATATATATATATATATATATGTAACTTAGTTGGCGCTACTACTTGCCCCCCTCCCCTGTGCCAAATAAAGAAATCTGTATTAAAGTCGATATTCTCCTTCAATATATATATATATATATATATATATATATATATATATATATTATATATATATATAATATATATATATATATATATATATTATATATATATATATAATATATATATATATATATATATATATATATATATATATATATATATATATATATATATATATATATATATATATATATATATATATATATATATATATATATATATATATATATATATATATATATATATATATATAATACTCTTTATCATTATAATCGGAACTACTTAAAAATTGATAAATTAAAAAAGATTGGTTTTTTTTAACTTCTATTTGTATGAGCATAAAAAAGAATTTGAAAAATGTTTTTAATCTGTAAATACCTGACAACGATAGCGATTGCCTCATTATTATCATTTCTATTGTGCACAGTAGCCACAAAACTCTATTATCGATAAAAAAAAAAAGGACTCATTTACATACATTGGAAAAAATTTGAATATTTTACTTTGATAAATAACGATTTCGACTTATCATTGCATGATAGTATATTTTCTATAGTAGCTTTGTAGTGGATATCTACATCGGCTTCGGATATAGAAATAAAAGAACCGTATTCCCAAAGTTTTAGAGTTTTCCCATCAGATCAGCAGATATAAAATATTCAACATCAATGTCATTTCCATCGTGAATATTAGCAATTTATTAACCTTGCTTACACTGTATTTGATAAACAAAATCAATTTCCCCTTTTGCAGAATTTTCAATCATGGTTATTTCATGTTTAAAAAGATTCGAAAGCATATTCGATTATAAATAAATTAAATACTCATTGTTTTGATAAACAAAAAAAAAAAATAAAATAATAATAATAATAATAATAATAATAATAATAATAATAATAATAATTATATTAATATATATATATATATATATATATATATATATATATATATATATATATATATATATATATATATATATATATATATATATATATATATATAGGGATGGAGTGAAGTATCGGTATCGGTATCGGTATCGGCAAGTATCGGCATATTTTCCGATACCGGTATCGGTATCGGCAAAAAATTTGTATAGGAGTAAAGTATCGGTATCGGTAGTAGTATCGGCAAGTATCGGCATATTTTCAGGTATCGGGTATCGGGTATCGGTATCGGTACCGGTATCGGCAAAATTTTTTGGTATCGCTCCATCCCTAATATAATATATATATATATATATATATATATATATATATATATATATATATATATATATATATATATATATATATATATATATATATATATATATATATATATATATATATATATATATATATATATATATATATATATATATATATATATATATATATATATATATATATATATATATATATATATATATATATATATATATATATATATATATATATATATATATATATATATATATATATATATATATATATATATATATACTGCTTTTAATTGCAACTTGAACTATTACAATAGGTGAATGATCGGTTTATTGAAAAGGTTATAAAATGTTGCTTAGTTAACTTCCTTAAATTTATACCAAACCTGTATTATAATTAAGAATCAAGTGATCGGATTCCTTACAGATATTCATATATATATATATATATATATATATATATATATATATATATATATATATATATATATATATATATATATATATATATATATATATATATATAATATATATAATAATAATAAATAATAATAATAAATAATAATAATAATAATAATAATAATAATAATAATAATAATAATAATAATAATAATAAAATAATAATAAAAATAAAAAATAATAATTAAATGATAAGCAAGAATTTTAAACCTATTGATAAATATAATGCGAAATGCAGTTTTCATAGGAAACATCACGCAAAAATATCTCTTCGCTCAAAACATGAAGATTAATACAAGGACCAATAAAAAAAACTCTTCATTCAAACCATGAAGATCAATATACAAGGACCATAAAAAAAAAGCTCATCATTCATACTATGAAGACCGGTATATGAGAACCGATTTAAAAAAAAAAAATAAAAAATTTAATTAAAAAAAAAAAAAAAAAAAAAAAAAAAAAAAATAAAAAAAAAATAAAGAAAGATAAAAATAAATAAAAAAAAAAAAAAAAAAAAACCTAAAAAAAAAAAAAAAAAAAAAAAAAAAAAAAAAAACCGATTTAAAAAAAAAAAAAAAAATCGTCATTCAAACCATGAATGAAGATGAATTTGGAAGAACCGAATTATTCTTTTTCTGATACTTTGAATGAATACAAATGATAAACAAAATTACTCTTTATCACTAAGATATCTTATCTAATTTCGTTATTCAGTACATCTTTAAAGGGATTAACGATCAACATATAAACTGCTTTCGCAACTGTTAAATACAAGCCTAATTATAGTCATTATAATTACGAGAAATGCCAGATATATATATATATATATATATATATATATATATATATATATATATATATATATATATATATATATATATATATATATATATATATATATATATATATATATATATATATATATATATATATATATATATATATATATATATATATATATATATATATATATATATATATTGTATTATATATAATTTTAATTTAAAAAAAAAAAGTTATTTTATTATAATAATAATAATAATAATAATAATAATAATAATAATAATAATAATAATAATAATAATAATAATAATAATAATAATAATAATAATAATAAATAATAATAAATAATTTATTTATTATTATTATTATTATTATTATTATTATTATTATTTTCATTAAGTCATTATTATTACTATTATTATTATTGCTTACTATATATTATATTATTATTAATTATTATTATTATTATTATTATTATTATTATTATTATTATTATTATTATATAATTATTATATACTCGTATAAGGAGTCAAACAGACCAAGAGACAAAGTGAATAAACTTCATCGGTAAAGTTCCAAAATTGTATATCTACAACGCATCATCATTTGCGAGGCAGTAATGCACTGAGCGTAAAGGGAGAATGTTGCATTTACCAGATTGCTCTCTCCTAAGGTTGAAAAAGGACGCTTGTCTTTATTAGAGTAAATCTGATAAAAAATATATATTTATCGTATTAAATATTCTGCTTAAAGTGCTATAAAATAAACAAAGTCTTTGATAAACAAAAAGAATATTTTAAACATTCGTACTATTTATTTAAATTTTTAAGATTTTAAACACGTGCATGTTGACTGTTATAGTTATAAATTATTTATCACAAAAAATGTTTGAATGAAAATAAGAATTATTTAACAATTCAAAAAGAAATTTAACTTTTAAAATCGATAAATGACACATAATTAATATGAAAATTTAACTGTGTTTATACAAGAATGTTTTTGTGGAATACTGAAATGTCATTTGCACGAAAAGTTATTCATATTTTATTATAGAAATGTCAATGGAATATTCCGTTTCTTTTTCGAAAAGTGAAGTGAAAATAAATGAAGAAGAAGAGGAAGAAGAAGAAACGCTGGACAGTGTTACAACTCATTTAAGAAAGCTGTCAAGACCTTCAATACCTAAAGTTTCTTCTTTTCTGTCAGCTGTGAATGTCTTTGCAGAAGATGACTTTTGTAGAAAACCTCTCAGAAACTGTATGTACTAATATATATATATATATATATATATATATATATATATATATATATATATATATATATATATATATATATATATATATATATATATATATATATATATATATATATATATATATATATATATATATATATATATATATATATATATATATATATATATATATATATATATATATATATATATATATATATATTATATATACTGATTCCACTACCATTATGGGTGTTTTTCCCCCGTCACGTCAGTTAGACAAACCTTTTCTTCTAGTCTCTTACTCTTAAATAGAAAATTGTTTCTAGCAGCATAAATTTTTATAGAAAGTCCACGTTTTTTATACTCCATGGATGGATTTTCTTACCGTTAGTGGTACTACCATCTGCTCGCATCTAATCTCTAAGCTCTTTTCTCATAGAGTTCTTTGGTCAAGATTCTAGATCATGCTTCTCTGCACATTGGTTTATTACACTTGGATTTGTTTCCAGCAATTAAATTGAAAGATTGAGATGCTAGTCCAGTAATATATATATATATATATATATATATATATATATATATATATATATATATATATATATATATATATATATATATATATATATATATATATATATATAAAGTGGTTCAAATAAAAGAAGAAAGCCAGCTGTTAACTAATAATCTCCGGCATCCGCGATAGGCCTGGCCAAGCCAGGGTATCGCCGTGGGCCCAAGAACCCAAGGTATTCCTCGGAAGATCCTACTGACAGGACGAAAGTCCTACCTGGGGGTATGGTGAAAAAAAAAAAAAAAAAAAAAAAATATATATATATATATATATATATATATATATATATATATATATATATATATATATATATATATATATATATATATATATATATATCTCAGAGGTGGCTCGTGACGTGGTTGCAGCACTATATGCAACTAGCTAGCGTGCAACTGATATTATTACTTTTTATCATTAAATTATTTTAATAGGATTAAATGTTTAATAAATTACATTTTATCATTACGCCCCAATGAAGCGCTATTTAATGCAAAAAAATGAGTCATACATATTGATTAGTTATTATTCCAAACTAGAAAATATTGTATGGTTGCAAAAATTTTGCAAACGCATCCTTTAATATAACGGACCAGAGAATTGTGTGTGCGCACATGCCGCTCGAGCGTTTCTATTAGTACGATGTGGTTGCAAATGAAATGCAACCTTCGTTTATAGTGCAAGAAACATTTTGAAAGTAATTTTAAGAAAAGTATACATATTGCAATTTTTGTTCTTCACAGTTTCAGAATATTTTTATATTTATTATATTTTATATTATACTTATAATTAATAATAATAATAATAATAATAATAATAATAATAATAATAATAATAATAATAATAATAATAATAATAATAATAATAATAATAATAATAATATATAATTAATAATATTATTATTATTATTATTATTATTATACTATTATTATTTATTATTACCATTATTATTATTATTATTATTATTATTATTATTATTATTATTATTATTATTATTATTATTATTATTATTATTATTATTATATAAATAAATTTTTATTGCACACAGTTTCTTCAATGCTCTCGAGCAAAATGTTCCTTCTTGGGCAAAATATGCACTTAATCCAACAAAATTTTAAAGGTTAATCTGATTATTAGACATAAAATGCAAAATTTTTGATTTTTGTACATTAG
>SEYY01024925.1:42500-45000 GCA_009176605.1 Armadillidium nasatum
ATATATATATATATATATATATATATATATATATATATATATATATATATATATATACGTATATTCAATACTTTAATAGGTTTTAGCTTTAAAACAATACAGCTTAGGTTGTATTAAACTTGAAATGATTTCCATTTAATTCTATTTTGCAGCATATTTTTCATGAGATAAAGAAATCTGTTAAAAAAAATCAACCTAAAAAAATCTGTTAAAAAAATCTGTAAAAAAAAAGGCATTTTTTAATAGTTAAATTCTATATATAAAGAACGTGAGCCGCGGTGCAGATTCCACCGTGGATAAAATTTTTTGCAAGCTCTGCTCCATCACTTAAAAATTACCCAAATGCAGCTCATGATGAGTATCGGCTACGACACCGAATTCATTTATTTTTCATTCATTATTCATTATTCATTCATTTATTTCTCACCAAAATTTATAATTATTCTGCCCATTTTTATTATTTACAATTAGAATTATAAAAACCATTTTAGAGTAAAATGTTTAATCCTGCTCCTGAAATAGGAAATAAAATTATAACTATATTAACTCTTGACGGAGAAGATGAAAGAGTTCCTGGGACAAAGGAAGACTCACCCATTTATTAGGTTTATGAAATGTTAGGTTGGGCTGAAAGATTATTTTACAAATCAGTATTGAATGGTGTGTGCATTCAACCCTCTTTTTTTTCCAGCATAGTTCAGATCTCTGACCCCAGCTGTAAATGCTATGCTCATTCTTATCATTAATTCTATTGGTAAAGTCTGTAAAATACCTCCTTTTTCTATTCTATTTTAAATACTTTTATTTTTTGTTTTAAATTTACACCTAAGATTTAATTTATTCTTATCTTTAAAAACTCTGATAAGCGTCGTACAGGCATCGGGTCCCTTTCCAGCAAAATTTTCTATATATATATATATATATATATATATATATATATATATATATATATATATATATATATATATATATATATATATATATATATATATATATATATATATATATATATATATATATATATATATATATATATATATATATATATATATATATATATATGTATATATATATATATATATATATGTATATATATATATATTTCTATATAAGTGAAACCTTAACAAGGAAAACAATTACTTGCCTGTTGCATCAAACAAATTCGATAATAATGTCCCTGCTTTATATAATAAACCGTTTTTCTGAATAATTTATATGGAACAATCAATAACACTCATTACAAAGAAAATAATTTCAAATAAAACTTTATTTTTCTTAAGGAATGAAAAGGTACAACTAAGAAAGTAATTTTGGCTTTGTTAATGGAATAAACATCAAAGTCAAAGATGAAATATCGTGTTTGTGTGTATATATATATATATATATATATATATATATATATATATATATATATATATATATATATATATATATATATATATATATATATATATATATATATATACATATATATATATATATATATATATATATATATATATATATATATAGGTATATCATTCTTTCAGTTTTAAATACTTTGATTATAGTTTATATGTTACGCTTTATAATTTTATTCTTTTATTATTTTATTGCTTCTACTTTAGATATTTACAATGTATTTGCATTTTACTATGTTTATATATTTCCTTTACTATACATAGCTATTTTCCCAACCAACTACGCTACGCCCATTTCTGTCTCCATTCGTTTTAACCTTGTCTTTTACATTGTCGATGTGTTTTGGTGAATTGCATCTATTCTATGAGTTGTTTTCACTTACCTTTAATATGCGTTTATTATTATTATTATTATTATTATTATTATTATAGTAGTAGTAGTAGTAGTATTATTATATTATTATTATTATTATTATTATTATTATTATTATTATTATTATTATTATTATTATTATTATTATTATTATTATTATTTCATTAATATTATTGTTATTGTTATTATTATTATTATTATTATTATTATTATTATTATTATTATTATTATTATTATTATTATTATTATTATTATTATTTATTATTTATTTTATTATTTATTTATATTATTATTATATTATTTATTATATTATTATTATTATTATTATTATTATTATTATTATTATTATTATTATTATTATTATTATTATTATTATTTATTATTATTATTATTATTATTATTATTATTATTATTATTATTATTATTATTATTATTATTATTATTATTATTATTATTATTATTATTATTATTATTATTATTATTATTATTATTATTATTATTATTATTATTATTATTATTATTATTATTATTATTATTATTATTATTATTATTTATTATTTTATTTTTTTTTCTTTAAAAAAAAAAAAAAAAAAAAAATCCCATCTCACCTACTCGAGGAGGGGAACTTTCCTAGGTAGATTGTTACGAGGGATCCGCCTGTTGGATCGAACCGGATATATATATATATATATATATATATATATATATATATATATATATATATATA
>SEYY01024925.1:52500-57500 GCA_009176605.1 Armadillidium nasatum
ATATATATATATATATATATATATATATATATATATATATATATATATATATAGTAAGATGCCTTTGCAATAAGTTTGATATAAAAACTCCATGAACATTATTTGACGATCGCACCACTTAATATTCAAGGTGACTTTCTGTAGAAGTTGCGACGGCTTCTTTTGATCTCTCCTAATTGCTGAAATGGCACAAAAGAATTGTAAGTTAGGAAAAAAAATATTGAGCAAATGTGATTTCAGATAATGGTGAGCAACTAACTTAGCTTAATGGCGTAACAAAACCTGTCATTTTGTCAGTTACACAACCCAATATGTAACGTCTATTACTTTTAAAAATATTATTCTTATAAGAATTATAAATATTTTCAAATTCTTGCATATATATATATATATATATATATATATATATATATATATATATATATATATATATATATATATATATATATATATATATATATATATATATATATATATATATATATATATATATATATATATATAGTATATATATATATATATATATATATATATATATATATATATATATATATATATATATATATATATATATATATATATATATATATATATATATATATATATATATATATATATAGCCGACCTACATTTAAATAAATTTTAGAAACAAAGCCAAACATTATAAAAAAAAATTATATCCTAAATTAAAGTGCAACCACTTTACAATCAATTATTATATATATATATATATATATATATATATATATATATATATATATATATATATATATATATATATATATATATATATATATATATATATATATATATATATATATATATATATATATATATATATATATATATATATATATATATATATATATATATATATATATATATGTGTGTGTGTGTGTGTGTGTGTGTGTGTGTGTGTGTGTGTGTGTGTGTGTATGTGTGTAATGAATAGAAGAAAACTATTATTTTTCCACTATTCATTTTTATGTTTCTCCCAAATGATTTTTCTATTCAAAATAATCGCCACGAACATTTTGTTTTTTTGAGAAACAAGAACCTTTCTGAGAAAATTGGTTCAATTATGGTAGACAACTGAAATTCCCCAAAAACAATAACAACAGGATCAACACTATCACAATAGTAATAGCAATAATAATAGCTTTAAATTTTTATTATTATTATTATTATTATTATTATTATTACTCACGATAACATAAAATAATAATAATGATAACAATGATAATCAATGAATTATCATTAATAATAATAATAATAATAATAATAATAATAATAATAATAATAATAATAATAATAATAAAAATTAGCAATCTGTAACTTAATAAAAATAATATGCCATCTAATACCAATAATAATTACAATATTATTTTTATAATACAAATAATAATTATAATTATAAAAAATAACCAAAAATAATAATAATAATAATAATAATAATAATAATAATAATAATAATAATAATAATAATAATAATAATAATAATAATAATAATAATAATAATAATAATAATAATAATAATAATAATAATAATAATAATAATAATAATAATAATAATAATAAATAATAATAATAATAATAATAATAATAATAATAATAATAATAATAATAATAATAATAATAATAATAATTCCATTATTATGAAAATTGGCTTCTAAGGGGAAACACATTGGTTTCTATTGAACCCTAAAGTTTAGTGATAAATTGTTCATCAATATAATTTAATAACCGTTAAGATATAAATGTTCCGTATAAAATAATGAGCAATAATAAATATAGTAATGATAATACATAAAGTAGTAAAGATAATAATAATAGTAATAATAATGATTAGAAGAAAGCTAATACTAACAAGAAATTTCAAGTCACGATAAGAATTATTTAGAAATATTGGTAACCTTTGAACTCTAAACCTTATTCAGTTTTAAGAAACAAAATTTAAACGATCAATTCGTCGAATAATGGTAATGATAGTATTAAAAAATACTAGTAACTGAAATAGGATTCAATAATAATAATAATGATAATAATAATAATAATAATAATAATAATAATAATAATAATAATAATAATAATAATAACAATAATAATAACAATAAAAAATATATAAATAATAATAATAAAATAATATATAATAATAATAATAATAATAATATAATAATAATAATAATAATAAAATAATTAAATAATAATAATAATAATAATAATGATAAATAATGAATTAATAATAATAAAAATAATAATAATAATAATAATAATAATAATAATAATAATAATAATAATAATAATAATAATAATAATAATAATAATAATAATAATAATAATAATAATAATAATAATAATAATAATAATAATAATAATAATAATAATAATAATAATAATAATAATAATAATAATAATAATAATAATAATAATAATAATAATAATAATAATAATAATAATAATAATAAACTTTAAAATTAAAAATATTCGTATTTTTACTAACTAATGTAATTACTTTATTACAGGGTCAGAGAGTTTATATGAACGGAAGTTTCAATGCTTATCTTCTTCCTGAGAGTCCTCATGTAAGCGAAAATTATTCAGTTCATTCCATGTTGCAGCACATCACTCTTAAAAATGATGTTAAGGAGTACTGGGGATTCTATCTCTTGAAAGGGTCTCTTGTTACTATTAATTTGTGTTCAAGGTGAGATAGATATCTGACGTTGAGGTGGAGGTAGAACTAAAAACGATGTTAAGAAGTCCAGGGGGATTTTATCTCTTGAAAGGGTCTCTTGTTTCTATTAATTTGTGTTCAAGGTGATATAGATATCTGACGTTGAGGTGAAGGTAGAACTAAAAACGATGTTAAGAAGTCCAGGGGAAATTTATCTCTTGAAAAGTGTCTTGCCACTTTTGATTTATGTTCAAGATGAATTGGATAACTGATGTTGAAGAAGTGGTAGAATTTAAAGCGATGTTAATTAATGAGTGCTAGTGAATTTTATCTCTTGAAAAAGGCCTTCCGTTGCTATTAATTTACGTTCAATATGAGATAGATAACTAACGTTGAGGGAGTGGTAAAACTTATAGCGATGTTAAGGAGTGCTGGAAATTTTTATCTTTTGACAAGGGATCTCGTTACTATTACTTTGTAACCCAAATGAGATAAATAACTGGCATTGAGGTAGACTGCTATTAAATATTTAAAGCCTTTGTAATATTGTAAGAGTTTCTTGCTTCTATTAATTAATTAGTAATATATAATGAAGGTGAGAAAAGCAGAAAAATTTGGAGTTTATGTAATGCATAGATAATTATTTATTTTGTAATCTTTTTATTTAATTAATTTTTTTTTTTTTTTTTTTTTTTTTTTTTTTTTTTTTTTTTTTTTTTTTTTGCCATTTGAAGAAAGATCCTGACATCATCCTTTTCTTTTTGTAAAATGAAAAGCTCATTTTTTTATTTATTTTATTTTTTATTTATTTATTTATTTACTTATTTATTTTTGCATTTAGTAACTAGGTCAAAAATTGAAATATATATTTTAGTTTTAGAAAATTATTCATTTTATAAACCAAATTCAAAGGTTTTGACAAATGCGGAACAAAATATGAAAGACAGAAATTTTATATCTTTTGTGTTTTATTTATTTATGTATGTATTTGCCTTAGCTCATTTTCGTACGACAGTTTATTCACAAGTATTATTTTTCAAGGTACGATGGAGGAACACTTATGATCTTGAAGGGAGCTCATAATTTACACAAATGTGCGTGGATTGGAGAAGAAGACTCTGCTGAGCAAGATGAAGATCATAAGGAATTGTCAAATGAATCTTGGGAAACACCAGATATTCTCGATAAAAATCCAATGGTACACGGACAGCTTTTAATGGAAGTAGAAAAAGACAAGAGTTTCGAATTAAATCAAAGTCCCAAATCAACAGAAAATGTAAACTTAACTTCAGAAGAAAGGAGAGATGAATTAGATTTTTATTTGAAAAAAATTGTAAAATTAAGTAAAAACAAAAAAGAAATCATCAAAGAATTGGGAAAACAAAGCGGTGAAACAAAGCATAAACGCAAGAAGAAAAACTCGAAAAAAGACAATAAGAGCAATAAAAAAAGAAAAAGAAAACAAAATAAACATAGAAAATCAGAAAAATTAAAAAGATCATTAAATATGGATGATGATGATGAAGGTGATGATAAAGAAGATGAAGAAGATGAGGAAGATGAAGAAGAAGGTGATGATGAAGAAAAAAGTCAGACCCATTCTTTATTCAATAATGGTATATTTAACATCAAAAATTTGGTAAATAAGACAAGCAATATATTCTTAAGTATTCTAAAAATAAGCAAAGGTTTAACCTACGAAAGAGGAAATATTAATCAAACTAATCCAAATGACGTTTCAAAAGAGGAACACAGATCCTCTTTCTCAAGCAGCGAAGAAGCTCTCATGAAATGCGATGGATTGATCGGAGTTTTGCCCTTATATCCAAGTACAAACTGTATGGATTTTAATAATACTCACATTAATAGAATTAAATATAAGATAGCAACAACTGGAACCTATTACTTTGTGCTTTCAAGTGATAATGAAGTATTTGATTTAGATATGTATTTTAATTTAACATTACGTAGAGTTGTTTATGATACTAAGAATGCAGTTGATTCTTGTAAAAATAAAACAGACTGTTCACTTTTATTTAAATTTTGGTCAAATGATCTAACTGTAGTGGAAATTCCAGAAGGAAACTGGAATGATGCTTATTTTATGGAAATCAAATGCCAACCAAGGGTGATAGTGTATTTAATATTTCTGTTTCTTATTCCAATTTCAATACTATTTTGTGCGTTTCATTGATGATGCGAATATATGTATATATATATATATATATATATATATATATATATATATATATATATATATATATATATATATATATATATATATATATATATATATATATATATATATATATATATATATATATAT
>SEYY01024925.1:62500-87500 GCA_009176605.1 Armadillidium nasatum
ATCTGGATATTAAAATCCAGATATCTGGCTTGATATCCAGTATCTGGTTATTTGGGAAATTTGCTATTTGGCCTATCTGTAAGTACTGTGCATAATTAATGATTTATACATAATTACTCAATGCTTGTTTTTTACAGCTCTGTAACAGTGAAATAGTTTATTTAATATATTTATGGATTTAGTTAGATGTAGACTACAACAAAAATGGATGAAGCAGATGAAATATATCATTTAAATAGACATTATACAGGTAAGGTCATATCTAAAGAGAAACTTAAGAGGTTAATGTTTATTGCCTAATTAGCTTTTTAATTCTTTTGTAAGAACTTCTACAGAGCAGAGTTGTTAAGCTCTTCTAATGCACAATTTAATATATATATATATATATATATATATATATATATATATATATATATATATATATATATATATATATATATATATATATATATATATATATATATATATATATATATATATATATATATATATATATATTATATATATATATATATATATATTATATATATTATATATATATTATTTTTTATTATATTAATATATATATATATATATATATATATATATATATATATATATATATATATATATATATATATATATATATATATATATATATATATATATATATATATATATAAGCCAGTAATCTCTTATAAATATAATTACCATTTATCATTATATTATGAATGACAGAAATGAAAAAAAAATGTCAGTTAACAGATAACCCATCCATTTAGCTTTGTGAAAGGTACATATAATTTTTAACAAATTAAAGATATCTATCTGCATTGAGAATATTTCTTTATTTCAAATTATGAAGTTAACTAGTATATATAAATAGGTCTACTTTTTATATGTAACATGAATATAGATGACTTATTTTTTAGCTTTAGATATAGACATGAAATCAGTTATAGTACATTATTCATCAAAGTACTGTATTTATTCTTACAGTTTAATACTTTTAAAAAATGTTTTAAAGTTGTGTTTGAATCAAGATGTTTGATTCAGGGACATTGACTTAATAATTGCATTTTCGTTGGTAAATTTATTTGAAACTTGTCACCCTATATTATACAAAGTTATTGTCAGCATGATTCATTTTTTCAAAATTTAAATTCAAAGGAAACAGAATATTTACTAATATATACCTATGTGTGGATACTACAGAATCTGCAAAAAGTTTTATACAAATAGAATGTTATGAATTTCAATCTGCAGTGGTTCAAACTAACAACTTTTCAAAGAATTTTCTTTATATAAACGACTTATAATCTCTTTGATTATTTTCGTTTGAAAATATTTATAAACAATATTTTCTTAAGATTGAATGTATCTTCAAAATGTAATGACCATTATTATTGAAAACAATAGAATTCATTCTCTTTAAGGTATATTGTCCAATGAATTCCATTATATTGAACTCAATAACTTTGTTATACGAAACTCTAAAAAAAAAAATAACTCACAAAAGTTTTGTTTCCATTTTGACTTTATTTTTTATTTTTTATTTTTTTAAACTAAAAAAAAATTTTACTCTAAAATTGATTTCATTAGGATTCTCTTTTTCCCAAAACCCAATACTTTAATTAAATACCATTTTCCTTTCAGTGATTGCTTCTTCAGAATCAAGAAGACAGACCATTGCAAAAACTTCAATACTTTCAGTTTTAACATTAGAAAGACTAGCATATTATGCTTTAGTCACAAGCTTCTATCTTTTTTTAAGTGAGGTATGTTCAAGAGTATATTCCATTTAATTGATGAAGTGGTTAATATAGAAATTATATTTTAACTTTAACAAAACTGGAAAATAAGATACTCCCTTTATAATTCTTTGATAGGTGGCAAGTATTTACATAAGTAGCATTTCAGGTTCAGGAGAGAGAGAAAGCTATTTAACAAAAGCAATGCTCCTATAAAAATTTTCATAAAATCAATAAAGTATTTGATGTGTTGTAAAAAGCTTTGATTTTTACCCTTCTGAACACCCAAAGACATAAAGTTGGCACTGCATAATATGTGCTTACCTTCATTTTACAAAAAAGACAGATTTGTACTGTTCATCACCCCTCCACCCATCAAAGAATTCATACTGTATGTATACTTTAAAGTCCAATAATAATTAGGTTAAACAATACTACCATTTTTTATAGTGGGCTTAGAAAAAAGAATTCATAGTTTTGGATGTTTTTGTTTTGTTTAGTGATATATATATATATATATATATATATATATATATATATATATATATATATATATATATATATATATATATATATATATATATATATATATATATATATATATATATATATATATATATATATATATATATGATTTTTAAGGGGCCATGGCATAAAGGACAGTCATGGGACTCAATAGAAGCTCTTAATGCTGTGCTTTTTCTGACAGGGATCTCATATTTATCAGCACTTTTAGGAGGGTAAGTAATGTAAAAGTTATAAAAAAAATTTTTTTTTTTTTTTGTACTTTAAGAGGTACATAAACACTTCAAACATGCATAGTGTTTAAGTATAGTTATTATTACTGTTGTACTATGGTACTTTTCTAACTGTGAAGTGATGATTGGGTATTTGTATCATTTATCCTTCATTGTCTTATATATATATATATATATATATATATATATATATATATATATATATATATATATATATATATATATATATATATATATATATATATATATATATATATATATATATATATATATATATATATAGATAGAGAGAGAGAGAGAGAGAGAGAGAGGAATACCTTGCTTAATGTTGTTAATTGGTCCCAGGAAGCGTCCACGCAATGCTGTGTGAAACTGTGTTGTTCAAGTTCAATTTATAATGCATATATATTTTAATGAACTAAATAACAGAAAACCATTTGAAACTAATCAAACTTAAAAAAAAAAAAAAAAAATTGCTTCAATTTTAGCTAAAATTTAATTTTTATTAAAATAGTGTTTTTAGTGTCTGTTGAAGAAAATAGTGTTTTTAGTGTCTGTTGAAGCATCTTTTTTTGTCTTCTCAAGTAGCTCTCTGTAGCATTTGATCTCATTGTTGAGACCTTGTCTTGCTTTGATGCTTCTCTCAAAACTCGAGTTAGCATCTATAAAAAATTGGAAGCTTCATCAACTTTTCTTAAAGTTGAAAGGTCAGTAAAGGAAAATTCCTTAACCACGACATCTTCTACCATGTTATATCTTCGTTTCTTTTGCTTGATAGGCTCGTTGTTGTTCTAAGAGGGTGTCATCATCAAGATCATTTAAATACATTCATTCACATTTTTACAATCTAATCATGAAAAGCCAAGATCTTTATCCATCTGCACAATTTCTTTTGAGATTTCCTCTTTCTTCTCGCATTGTGTACCCTGTAGTTGCTGATGAGTTGTTAATTCGTAATTTTGTGTAATAATTAAAACCGTGTTAGAGCGAAACAAGCGGTGTTCAGAACAGCGCTATGAAAGGTATTCCTTATATATATATATATATATATATATATATATATATATATATATATATATATATATATATATATATATATATATATATATATATATATATATATATATATATAATATTATATATTATTATTATTATTATTATTATTATTATATTATTATTATTATTATTATTATTATTATTATTATTATTATTATTATTTATGGGTCATTCCATATCAAGTGCTCAAATTTAAAAGATCCTACTGCTTGACCATATTCAAGTTTGCTGTAACTTTGTGAATATACATTCATTTTTCAAATGAGACTGGAAAATTGTAGCTCAATTTCGCATTCTGGAGGCATAGGTTTAGTTAGATTTTGGCGTGGAGTTTTCTTGTTTACAACTAGAAAATGAACTAGTATGTCAAATTTTAAATAGTGGGCAAACAGTGATTGTGAAATAACAGCTCCTTAAGCTTCAATATTTTCTTGTAAGTCAATTTGCAAAGAATATGTAACCTTACAGGAAACACTCTTATGCCTCAACTAAAAGAGATCTTGAGCTACAGTTTTACAGAACCTGTATGGCGTATGTATACCTACACAAAGTTTCAGTAAAACTGATGATGGTAGATTAGGGAGCACTTCTTCTTTGACATGGAATGGTAGTTATGACATCATGACATATTTATTTTTTATTCTTTTCAGGTATATATCAGATGCTTTCCTGGGTCGATTTAAAGCCATAACTTTAGGGTTTTTCTTGTACATTACGGGTTACATTTTTTTAACTTTAATTTCGGTTGACAAACTCCCAAGATTTATATGTACCGATTATAATTTTCACTCAGGTAATTGTTTACATATTTTTATGAAGGTTTATATATATATATATATATATATATATATATATATATATATATATATATATATATATATATATATATATATATATATATATATATATATATATATATATATATATATTATCTTTCTTTCTTTCTTTTCTTTCTCTTTTCTTTCTTTTCTTTCTTTCTTTCTTTCTTTCTTTCTTTCTTTTCTTTCTTTTCTTTCTTTTCTTTCTTTCTTCTTTTTCTTTTTTTTTTTTTTTTTTTTTTTTTTTTTTTTTTATTTATATATATATATATATATATATATATATATATATATATATATATATATATATATATATATATATATATATATATATATATATATATATATATATATATATATATATATATATATATTGATGATGACAGACCAAAAACTCCATGCAAATCTATTGTTTATATATCCTTAACAATCCTTGGATTTGGAAATGGCATTGTGAAGAGTAATATAGCTCCTTTTGGAGCTGAACAGGTATGTTATATCAGTTGTGGTTTATATTTTTACTTAACACTCAAAATATTTTATTTATGGCTTTAAAAATATTTTTTTTGGAAATATATATATATATATATATATATATATATATATATATATATATATATATATATATATATATATATATATATATATATATATATATATATATATATATATATATATATATATATATATATATATAAGGAGACAAGATAATTTAGAAGCTTGCAACTCTTAAATTACTTGTATTTCAATTTTCCATTTTCTTATAATTGCAATGAATATTATTCATTGACAGGAACATCGCATATGTATATATAAATATATAATTGTTGATCAATTATTATTATTAAAAAAAAAAAAAAAAAAAAAAAAAAAAAATTAATAATAATATATATATATATATATATATATATATATATATATATATATATATATATATATAATATATATATATATATATATATATATATATATATATATATATATTACATGAAGGTGCAGAAAAACTATTTCAATTGGAGAATGATTTAGATGTGAATTTCTTGATTAGATTTAAGAACTGAAAGAAAATTTTAATTCTTTAATATCGCTTTTTATTCATTTTTTAGTTATTTATTTATTATTATTATTATTATTTTTTTTTAGCATTTTGTCTTGTGAATTACATGACTCGTTCTGTTAATTTAGTTTTTGATTTGTGATGATGATTTTTAAAAGAATATTCATGTTTTTATTTTTACACATTTTCTTTATAACTTATACTATTTAATAATTCTAGTATATATATATATATATATATATAATATATATATATATATATATATATATATATATATATATATATATATATATATAATATATATATATATATATATATATATATATATATATATATATATATATATATATATATATATATATATATATATAATATTATATATATATATATATATAATTTTTTATTTTTATTTTAATGGTTGAAGAATTATTATCTCTTAAAAATAAAATTGACTGCAAGAATAATTGCTGATTATTATTATTATTATATTATTATTATTATTATTATTATTATTATTATTATTATTATTATTATATATATATATATATTATTATTGGTTTATAGGGTCTGGGATTCCTTTTAACCATTATTTTTTTTTTGGCTTCCCATGTATGACTGCAGGAATTTTCCTGCAGTTGACGCCACCCTGCATTATGCGGGATAGGGTGTGATGTATAAAATGTATAAATAATTATTATTATTATTATTATTATTATTATTATTAGCTCCGGGCAGCCAATTCTGAGAAGATTCGATCTTTCTTTAATTGGTTTTATTGGTGTGTCAATATTGGAAGCTTAGTTGGCACTGGAATCATTGCTTTTATAGAACAAGACAATCCTGGAGTTTGCACCAATGGCTTCTTTTGCGGATATTTGATAGGGAGTGGTAAGTGATAGATAAATTTCAAATTTTTTTTTGTTTTTAATCATAAAATGTGAACCAATACTACTATTTGGTTTATCATAGTAGAATCCATAAAAGGTGTGCCTTTTTCTAGCAGTAGTGGTTACAGTCCTTCAAATAAGGGATCGATAGTCCAGAGTAACATGCTAATCTAAATATAAATAATTTATACAGGCATAAATAGCAACCTCTTATTCACCGCATTTACTCATCTTGATACTTATTGTTTTGGCTTAAATACAGCTGACAGTAGTAGTCATTGTTACTCTTCATTCCATACAATTTAAACCTGAGATTCATCAGATGTCACCTTTTCTTTCGCTTCAGATTGACTTACCACATTTCTTCACAGTTCTTAATGAACTCTTCGTTTTGATTAGAGCACTAGGTTAAGATGGTGGCAAATGATTAATGCTTTAATTCTCATTAAATTTTATTCATACTTATTAGTCTCTGTGATTTTCAAAAATAACTGCAGTCGTGTCGCCTAGTGCTTAAGAGACCGACCATTTTTATTTATCCATGTCTGCTAATTTAAACCTTGCTCAGCAATTTATTGGAAATTCTATTTATGCCATTTGCCATCCTAACCTACAAGCATACAAACATAGATTCAATATACGAAACACACTATCTCCAAAATGCCAAAGATGTATGCAATAAACAGAGACAATGAACACCTCCTCCTGAGATGCCACTCCCTCATACATTACAGAACCCTCCATCACGTCTCCACTTTGAGAGACCTTTGGGTACGGCCGGTGGCCGTTGCGGATTTCCTGAAGGCAGTGAGGCCCTTCCAATGAGGAAGATCTAAAGGGTAAAAAAGTAAAAGTATATATATATATATATATATATATATATATATATATATATATATATATATATATATATATATATATATATATATATATATATATATATATATATATATATATATATATATATATATATATATATATAATTGTACTTTGATATTAAAGTTTAACATTGATTTTATTATTTGAATTTCAGTTTGCTTACTTGCCTCTCTCATTATGTTTTTGTGTGCTTATCCATGGTATTATGTTGCTTATTCTGAGGGTTCCCTTCTCCGTGACATCATTAGCATAGTATGGGAAGCAATCAAAGCCAATTTTAGACACTGGAGATATACTCGTGGAAATGCCAATGTCAGGTAATTATTGTTTTATATGAAAACACCTTTAAGCTTTGTACAATTTTTTATTTTATATTGGTAATATGAAGATGCTTATTTTCTTCAGTCCTTTGCACGTAGAGCCATCATTTCTGGACAGAGCAAAAATTCGTTATGGAGGTACTTTTCACGAAGGTGCTGTGGAGGATGTTAGTGCATTAGGAAAGCTTTTGGCTGTGTTTTGTGCTTTAATTCCTTTTTGGATTGTCAACTTTCAGGTAAGTTTTTTTTTTTTTTTTTTTTTTAAAGGAATTAAACGTTATAAATTTATTTTTCCCGTGGTTGTTGGTATTTTAGTTGTTTATGTTTATGGGATTCATAATTTCTTGATAACATGTAATTTTTACTACAGACTTCATGAATAAATTATAAAGATTCCTCATATGTGGGATATTCAGTTACAGTATTTTTAAATTTTTTTTTTTTTGTCCCCGTCCCCCTCACCCCCCTTTCGCTGACCAGTAGGAGCTGCAGATTTTTAACTGTTACCATAATTAAATGTACCTATTAATTTAAATATATGCAATTTGTATTAAATATTATTATGGAAGGTCAATATATATATATATATATATATATATATATATATATATATATATATATATATATATATATATATATATATATATATATATATATATATATATATATATATATATATATATATATATATAATATATATATATATCGGTATATCGGTATTTTTCTAGATGGAAACTAGTTTCCAAGCTCAAGGTCTTCACATGAGGCTCTCGGATTTCACCCAAAATAATAGTAATGTAACTTCATTAAATGTAAAAGAAGATTGGAAATTTAGTGTAAGCATATTTGTGTTGGTTAAATTTTTTTTTTTTATTTACGATTTTGAAATCAAACATTTAATTGTAATAACAGTTGACTTTTATGAGGTTGTGCTTAATGTTAAATTACTTTCTCCAAAGGTTCCTGCAGCGTGGTTGACATTGTTTAATCAAGCTTTCCTCATATTAGCCATTCCTATATTAACAAGTTTTTTATATCCCAAATTAGATAGAGCTGGAATCAGACTTTCGTTATTTTTCAGAATTGGTAAGAAACTTTTAAATATTTTTTTCAGTACATTTAAATTTGTGAATACATTATGAGTTACATGTAATTAATATAGTAATTACATTATAATATTTAATGTGTGGGAGTAAAGGTATAATTCAATACAAGGTAACTTTAAAAAAAAAAACTAATTTATAAAAAGATGGTGCCTATGAAAAATATTCGTAAAGTGAATATAGAATCTCAGTGTTTTGAAGCATGCTATGACTTCTACCATTCTCACTACCCATGAATATGAAGTTAGCAGTGCAAACTATGTTGCAATTCTTATTGATACATTCTGTTCTGCTCATGAAAGATATAATAGCGCCATTTATAACAATTTAAATAATAAAAAAATTTATTTAGTATTTTTGTTCTATTTAATCATGATTCTCAAACTAAGAGCTATGATATTATTTACATTATCATGTATTAGCTTATAGTAGAGCCTATTTTGATATATATATATATATATATATATATATATATATATATATATATATATATATATATATATATATATATATATATATATATATATATATATATATATATATATATATATATATATATACACACACACACTTTCACAGGACTTGGAATGATTTTCAGCACTATGGCAATGATGTGCGCAGGAGGATTAGAATCCTACCGTACATTTTTATGGAGAAATGAGTAAGTTGTTGTTATTATTATTATTTTTATTTTATTACTACTACCACTACTTACTCCCTCGTGAAGATCGACTCTTTGTTGAAGAGAGTGACACAGAAACCTCTGTGTCTGCAGAGATCTTCCCTCATATCATTTTGTCGTTTTTCTTTTTTGTTTTCCCATTCTTTTTCCCTTTTATCATCATCATCATCAACCATACTGGCTTACCTACAAGTCAGTTTCCTGTGACTGACGTGTAAAGGTTTCCTATCGATCAGCAAGCTCCTGACCATCCTAACCCCCCGTCTGCTTCTCACTCAACGTTCCATTACCTCAGCGTTCCGTTACTCTTACCATCCACACCGTCCACATGTACCTACAACGCCCTAGAAGATGCTTCAAGTGTCAAAGATTTGAACATCCCCCAAAATATTGTTAGTCCTTCAGACGTTCTGCCCACGCCGCGCCAGTCACTCTACTCCTCTTGTGACAATCCTCTTTGCTGTCCTAATTGCAATGAGCTCCACCTAGTATCCTTGATTCACTGCCTTTCTTATACCATCGAAAAATAAATTCCAGAGCTGTGTACTTTGCCAGAGTACTCAAGAAAAACTTTTATTCTTCCCTTCGGCAGCTTCGAACACTCCCACCTGGGGCTCCTCTCCCGCAAAATATCTCCAGTCCACAAGCACCTGCATCAGGGAAACCCTTCCATTGGATCCCGTCGTGTCCTTTGCAACTCTTCTAGGACGGATTCGCCTATTTCTCAAACCAATTGTTCTCTAGATTCTTTGGACATAACTCGCCCCTCCACTCACCTTAAGTCATCTTTTTCGTATGGTGTGAGTTTTTTTGGATTTCCATGCTCCTCCCAAACAACTGCATACTTTGCTGTTTACAGGGTCACCCTGTACTGTTTCTCTTCAGTTGACTGATTGATTGTCCTGTGTTGTTTCGTTTCGCTTGCATTGAGAACCGTCCATCCCACCGATGTCCAGTCTTCTACGTAGACAATGGGTCGGAAGATGGTCACCCTTCCTTCAAGTCCTCTTCTTGAGCTGAAAGCCATTCCCTCAGCACTTGAGAGTATCCGAGTCGATTGTAACCAGTTCCGAATGGAGGTGCATCTATAGTGCATTATGATTCAGTTCCTATGCTACCCTCTGCTCTGTTACTCCTTCGGAAGACACACCTGGACATACTAAGGTCACCAGATCAAATGTGAAGATATTGAGATCAATCTTGCAAATATTTTTTTTTTGGAGAGGATTCACCTTCTGATTTTGAGTTATTCTTCTTCCAGACACTTTCGACTAGTCATATCTCTCTTCGCAGAGACTTTTCTTTCCTTCCGAGATATGAAGTCCAACATTATTTGGAAATGTTGGATTCCAGCATCTGGTACAACCCTACTACTGATTAAACTGTAGTCTCTCAAAGCATCAAAACTATTGTCTCTGTCAAACACACTATTTAATCTTTCACTTTCGTTTGAAGCATAGCGAAATTTATTCAGCGCAATCGTCAAGGATACTATCCATATTTCGAAGATTTGACCCGCTTGATTGCTGCGCAAAAACCGAAAGCTGTTTGTTTTCAGGAGATCCGACTACGTAGTCGAGCTTAAATAGTGTATATACATTAAATGAAATAAGAGTAAAAGCTTTAGAATCTTACTATATTATTATCTTTATTTTTTTTATTTGTTATTAATTGCTAAATTAATTATTTTCAGCCCATCATCACATATCGATATGGTTATTGGAAATGTAACTTATCATGCTGTGAACATTTCAGTATTTTGGCAGATTCCGCAGTATGTGTTAGTTGGGGCAGCAGAAGTATTTGCAAATATCGCAGGTTTGTGATTTGTCGAATGTAGACCATTCATTTCAACTGTGTAAATATTTTTTTTTATATCGTAAAATATCTTTTGTTTGTCTTTATAAAAAGATTTTTTTAATATATATATATATATATATATATATATATATATATATATATATATATATATATATATATATATATATATATATATATATATATATATATATATATATATATATATATATATATATATATATATATATATATATATATATATATATATATATATATATATATATATATATATATATATATATATATATATATATATATATATATATATATATATATATATATATATATATATATATATATATATATATATATATATATATCGCGATTTATCTGAATATTTTATTACAGTTTATATTTCGATTTACAGGCTTAGAATTCGCTTACACAGCAGCTCCTGCAACTTTTCAGGGACTCATAATGGGATTGTTTTACTCACTGGAAGGATGCGCTTGCTTTCTCGGAATCCTTTTGCTTCGGCTTGTTGCTCCATTTTGGCTTAACAACAAAGTAGATTATTCTAACATCAATGACAACCATCTTGACTTTTATTTATACTTTTTAGGTATTATTCAATTTACAACTTTCGCTGCCTTTGCACTTGTTTTATACACAAGAAGATTTGCTTTGAGATTGGTAGGAATGCCAGTGGCAATTGATGATGAAAGATGTAGAAACTTTGGAGGTGGAAGCGTCATTGTTCATTCTGGAGAAACTGAACCTGAAACGGAAACAGAGATGGAGAGAGGAGAGACCGACTTGCGATCATCATCATCTATGAATGATGATGAACAAAAACGACCGTTGATTCTCTGAAATCGTATATTTGTAATTTTTTTAAAAAAATCAGCTAAATATTTTTTTTTGTTGTTGTCATTGTGTAATTGTTTTTAAAAACTTAAAATAAATTGGAATTTTTCTTCTGTTAATGAATTAGTTTTTCAGTATTTTTCTTGTATGAATTTGCTTTTTTTCATTTTTTTTTCGTTTTCTTAAAAAAATTGGTAATAGAATTATTTCATGTTTAATATGAGAAAATTCGTGTACCATTTTTAAGTTCTATCTATATTAAAACTTTATATTGAATTTCACAAATGCCTTTATTTGATGCAAAATAAAAATTCTTTGTTGATGATTATTAAGGTGAAGCATAATCTAATTAGATATGATAGTTAATGCAGCTTTATTTTAATTAAATTTAAAAATCTTACCGCATTCCTTGCATGTCTATCTGTTTTTCTATAAGCTCATAATGTATATAGTAAGTTAAAAGTAGTTATTAAAAATGCATCTTATATTTTTATATAATTCCTCATTGACATTGTACTCTTTATAAGGGTATAAAGATTTTGTTGAGTCTTGATGTTTAGAGATGTTAAAATGCAATTGTAATTTCCTTTTTTTTTTCCTATTAATTTAGCTTCTGTTTTTGTTAGTGAATACTAAGCTTTATTATGACGTTTGAATCTTTATTAATATTATTTCATCAATACTATTCAAAGAGATAATTTTTGCCAAGAATCTCTTTTAAAACTTATATGCAAAAAAAAAGCAATTATTCATGCATTTGACATTAAGTATTTTAATTGAATTCAGATTTCTGAATAAATACTAAGAGGTTGGGTATTTAAAGCATGAAGGCGTACGTAGTTCTTTTTTTAAATAGAAGTCTTGTTTCTATAAAGCTTTTAAAATTGTCCTGAAAATGAAGCTTGTATTATAATTTTTTAAAGGTTATTTTGAGCTAATTTTTTTTTTTTTTCTTCTTAAAGTAAAATATTAATCTTTGATTCCCACCCTATATATTTTCTTCATGTTGTTATTTTTCTCTTGACTTTTTCCTTTTTTTAAAAAAATACCATAATACCGTCCAGTTTATTTGTATACGTAGACTATTTTACTGAAAGAAATAAAGATTTATTACGTTTTAGTAATTTAAACATTATAAAGAAGACCGCGTGTTACCTGTACTTCTCTTCGTGATTTATTTACGCAATTGCAGATGTTTGCCATATATTTTTTCGTAAATATTATGTATTTTGTGTTTACTCTGTTTTTTTAAATAATTACCTTTATATTTTGTCAATGAAATAATTAAATTTGGAATATTTTACTGTTATTTAAACGCAATAAATATCGAAAGAATGGGGTGTCATTTAATTAAGAAAAATTTTATTAAAGGTTAAGTTATGAATATATTGCTTGAAAAAAATATGTAAATTTTATTATTATTATTTATATTTGTCTGTGATTTTGATTTAAGAATTTTTTTCATGACATTTTCATTTTTCATGGCTTGCTAGTTCGTCATTTTGTTAATTAATTAAGTTTTAATCATTTTTTGTTATTCTTAAATTTGTCAGAAGTATAGGTTTATTTTAATGGATTTGTACATTTAAAGATGATAAAATATATTTATTATATTGTATTTTTATTCTTCAATATCATTTTTTTGGAAATTATAAAATAATATTAATTAAATTAAAATCTATATTTAATACTATTTAGTATTTTTGTGTGCTACATGTTCATGACTATTTTGTAATACGAAGTCATAAGGGTGGTTTGAGTTTCACTCATTTTGCTGTTAATTTTTTCCTCATCTTCAAAGTTGCTAAAATGAATATTTAAAATATTTCTAATAAGTTACAGAACATTTTCTCAAAATTCTCAAAAATTACAAAATAACTACTATCATCTCGATTTCTTGGTCAGTTGGAAAAAAATTTATATTCTCAGAAAGGATGCTTCTAAGATTATTCGAAGTCCCCATCCTTAAATTTATTTTTATTGTAGATTTATTTTCGTACTGTGATAAAGTTTTAAATAGTTCAAATTTTTTTAACGTTGTCTAACTGCACAAGCAATATTTACGTTTTATGTTCAAAACAACAAGATTGTTGTTTTTGAGGAATTTCATTGGCAGAGAAAATTTTCCTTTTATTCTTCCTTCGTCCCAAAAATGAGTTCCGGTGTTTCCATGTATAAATAAATGGATTCTTTGTGTTGAAATGTGCCTAAAGTTTTAAAAAAGAACATTGTCTTAAAGATTTAATACTACATTGAGTATATTTAGCTGACTTCCATAATGTTTGGACGTCTTAATGAGTGAATTTTTAATTCACGAAAATTTGGAATTAATGGTCTACCTTTATAAGTAGAATTATCTCCAATGAAACTTTAGTTTATTATTCTAACTCCAAATATTTAACGTACATATAACTCTAGAATAGAAAATAGAATACGAAGTTATAAATGGGTGCCTCAAGTATTCACACAGTATATGATAACTATTAACATTTTAGCGAAAGCATATTGAGGAGAATGAAGTACA
Source organism: Armadillidium nasatum (assembly GCA_009176605.1). Lineage (NCBI taxonomy): Eukaryota > Metazoa > Arthropoda > Malacostraca > Isopoda > Armadillidiidae > Armadillidium > Armadillidium nasatum. Next base: position 76,982 of record SEYY01024925.1, read on the forward strand.
TGTAAAAATTCAAGGCCAAGTTACTATAAAAAGTATTTCAAATGGAATAAAATTATTTGTCATGTTTTAGCTTCTATAAATATATCGATTATTTCTATACCGATAAGTGAATTTTGTAAAAACTGTTAAAATACTCACTCAAAGACATAGGTAGCTTGCCTTCCTGTAATGGCACTCAAAAGTGAAGAACAAAATAGTTATGGTTTATATTGAAGCCAATTTCCATACTGTCAAAATTTTGGGGTAATATCAGAATTGTGCTAACATTTTGCTTAGTCTAGTTTATTAGAATACTAAGTGTTTATTTTTTTCTTTATTTATTTATTTTTTTTATTAAAAAATATTTTAAAAAGGAAAATAATTCACTCAAATTATTCTGGAAATGAAAATCGATTGCGTTTGGTTCTTTTATATAATCACTCAAGTTATAAACAATTAACAATTCTGAGTAATTTTAATTGTTCATTAATTGTTAAAAAACTTTTTAAATCTGGTCCTGTGATATATATATCTTTGCAGCTGGTTACTAAGAATGAAGTTTTTTTTAACTTATATCGGTGAATCATTTTCCTTTGATATCACAATTTTCTTTATCAAATTTTGTTGTTTTAATGTTAATTTTAGAAAGAAGAATAGGATATCTTGATTTTTTTTTCTTATTTTTCCTTTTTATGAGGTATTTTGCTCATAAATATTTAACGAGATAATTTTTCGCTTGTATCTTGGTGATATTAATCTAGCACACGTGACACGACTACTTTATATCAAGTGACAACCTCTCTATTTGTTCATTCTGCAGATCATATATTCCCTCATCCGTTCCTCATCTAGTCGTTGGCTGTCATTCACTGTTTGTTACAAGACATGTTTTTCCTGCGTTTCATAACATGCATTTTAACGATCGTCTATCTTACATATTTTCAGAATCCTCATATTTTCGTAGAGACTCTATTTTAGCATTTCTTCTGTTTTTACATTTGCTGTTTCAAATTTATTTCCCCACTGCCATTGTGTCTCGTTTTCACTAGGTGTCGTCCCTTTAATTGGTTCCCAACCCATAATAACCTCTATCTTGTGTACTTTGACGTCACACGTAATAATAATGATAAAAAAGATGATGCTACTTTAGAAATTAAAATAAATTAAAATAATTTAATTGACATATTGTTTGGCGACTTTGTAGCATGCAATATCCTGAAACATAATTAAACATTTTTGTGAAAAGTATTTAGGTATCCAAAAAAAATAAAATAAAATAAAATGAAATAAAAAATGAAAATAAATAAATAAATAAAATCTTTTGAGGAATTTCATTGGCAGAGAAAATTTTCCTTTTATTCTTCCTTCGTCCCAAAAATGAGTTCCGGTGTTTCCATGTATAAATTGTATTTCATATGATCTTAATTTCCATTGCTTAGTAATTTAACAATTAATTTTCTATACTCTTTTATGAAGAACTCTTTATAATGTGATCCTTTTAATACATCATTGGCTATGTATATCAGCTATGTTCTTCTAAACTCCATTTCTGCATATTTTTTTGTTCACACACACAAACATATATATATATATATATATATATATATATATATATATATATATATATATATATATATATATATATATATATATATATATATATATATATATATATATATATATATATATATATATATATCATTTGCCTTATTCAATGAGGGGAATTTTCTAGGGAATTTCTTCCTAAGGTATGCATGACGGATCGAAAAAATACTTTTAAGCAAATGAATCAATCACTCTACCATTATAATATATATATATATATATATATATATATATATATATATATATATATATATATATATATATATATATATATATATATATATATATATATATATATATATATATATATTATATTTTATAAACGTTTCTTTATCTTGAATAGTTTTTAATTACTTTATAATAATTATAAATTTAAGAACTTGAAAGCTCTTAAAATACTATTCAAGTTTCTCAAATATTTGACCATTGTGAAAATTTCCTTTGATGGAATTAATTGATCTTTCATATTTAATGTTTTTCTCTTTTGATAAAATATTACGTATTTTTAAATTTTATTTTCTGGATTATATACATATACTTAATTTTAGAATTAATAAATAGGTAGTATATATATATATATATATATATATATATATATATATATATATATATATATATATATATATATATATATATATATATATATATATATATATATATATATATATATATATATATATATATATATATATATATATATATATATATATATATATATATATATATATATATATATATATATATATATATATATATATATATATATATATATATATATATATATATATATATATATATATATATATATATATATATATATATATATATATATATATATATATATATGTCGTTAATTTTCTGTATTTCCTGATGAATTTAATCCCATTCACTTTAAATGTTGCATCTGCGTTCCCAAAGAAATATCTGTTATATACCGTTTGAACCTCCGTAGATTTATTTTTATTTTTATGTTAATTTAAGCCCTCTCCTAACATTTGTTTTTATCCTTGAGTAATAGTCTCTACTATATATATATATATATATATATATATATATATATATATATATATATATATATATATATATATATATATATATATATATATATATATATATATATATATATATATATATATATATATATATATATAGTGTGTGTATGTGTGTATGTGTATGTGTGTGTGTGCATGTATGTGTTTGTGTAGGTGCGCGTGCGTGTGTATGTTTGTGTGAACATATGAGTATTATTAATGTGATTGTGGGCAAGAGAGTAAGAAAATACAAACACTGAATTTCTAGAATTTAGGGTTGAAATTTTTTACCCACTGAGATGTAAACAGTTCTGCCTCGATGTCTCAAAATTTATACCAAAACACTTTAGCTCTTGGATATTCTTCACTTTGTAGACAACATCTCCTGTAAGAACTCACCAAACCACAGCTATTTCTTGTTTCTTTTACTTTTTGAGGTTGAGATTGTTTTCAGATTGTAGTCAGAAAGCCTCAACTCGACTACTCGTGTTAGGATTTCCACTATTGCTTAATTAAATGTTAAAGGGATTTGTGTTTGGGGTTCTCTTAAAATATGAGGACATTGGCTTTCTTTGTTATGCATCTAAAGTGCCAACATGCTGTACGTGAAAAAAATTGTTGAGGTAATTGTGAAATCTCTTTGCAAGCTGCTTAAATATTAGTCCCGTCGGATGATGACAGAGTCTTTTCGAAATTTGTGGTTTGGTGTGATGAAGTTATTTTATGACACTCCATATTTCTGTCAAAGAACATCAAAATCAATTCACCTAACATGATGGTAGTGTTTAAAATCTGCCATGGTTTAGCGAAAATAGGATTTAATGCTGATGCATATGTGAGCAATTGCCCATGCTTAGTGACAAGATTGTTTATTTGTCTTTCGTGTGCACGTAAATGATAATAATACAAAGTCTTTATATATATATATATATATATATATATATATATATATATATATATATATATATATATATATATATATATATATATATATATATATATATATATATATATATATATATATATATATATATACTTCATCTCTTCATTTATTTCTGTAATCTCTCTCACTCTATCATTTTTCAAAAATAACTTTTCTCCTATGAAGTGAATCATAAAAATCAATTTTAATTTTTTAGAACCTGTCCAAAAGCTTTTAATCCATGACTGAAATTTTTGTGACACTTTCAAAAAGTGGAAATTGAAAATAGTTTCAAAAAACATGGCAAATTAAAAGGATTTTTATATGTATGGTCTTTTCCCTATAAAATGAAATGATCGATCAGTAGGTTCCCGATGTTTAACAAAGACAATAATAATAATAATAATAATAATAATAATAATAATAATAATAATAATAATAATAATAATCATGAAAACAATAATAATAATTATGATGATAATAATAATAATAATACCAGTAATAATAATTATGACAATAAAAATGATAATTAGTTTAATAATAATAATAATAATAATAATAATAGTAATAATTATTATTATTATTAACATTCTTACCACTTTTAAAACTACTACTAGTAATATTAGTTAACATTATTATTTCAGATATTATCTGTAAAATTCGATTTATTGAAGAAGTTGTGGATTAAAAATACGAAGAGATCCGTAAAAATTAGGAAAACTTTATAAATAATTCTAAATAAACTTAATTAAGTATATAAAAAATTTAATTTTAATTGTAAATCTTATTTTAGAACTCAATTTTATTATTATTATTATAATTATTATTATTATTATTATTATTATTATTATTAATTAAAATTATTATTATTATTATTTTTATTATTAATATTATTATTATTATTATTATAATTATTATTATTATTATTATTATTATTATTATTATTATTATTGTTATTATGGTTTTTATTATTTTTATTATTATTTTTATTGTTTTTATTATTATTATTAATAATAATAATAATAATAATAATAATAATAATAATAATAATAATAATAATTATTATTATTATTATTATTATTATTATTATTATTATTATTATTATTATTATTATTATTATTATTTAGGCATTAAAAATTCATAATAAAATTTAGCTGCAGTAAGCAATTAAACAAAAGTAGAAATAGCTTCCATTTTATTAATGATATATATATATATATATATATATATATATATATATATATATATATATATATATATATATATATATATATATATATATATATATATATATATATATATATATATATATATATATATATATATATATATATATATATATATATATTATTATATATATTTACTTTTCTGGTGAGCAAATTCCAGAGGCCTACTAAAATTTCCACCAGAAATTCGAAAAAAACCGGGCATCTGGTCAAGTTAAAGACCGACATGTCCCGATTCACTGCGTTTGAAGGTGAGCAAGTTATTGGAAATTGGGAATATAGATAGATAAATGGAGACTTTACAGGTAGAGTACATGTAAGATTGAACATAGTGGTTAACTCTGGGGCGAAGAGTCGAACAGGGAAAAGATGAGATTGTGTAGAGAGGCGTGTCGTTCAAACCCCTTCTCAATGGAGGAGGTATGCGACGAGAAATTTCAGAAGAGCATTGTCCATTGTAATATTGATAGTTTAGAGAGAGTGACGAAATAATTCAATGGGCTGAAAGAGATTGGAGAGAATTATTGAGCGCGGGAGAATTGATGAACCAAAAAAAATCCTAGACACCACCTTTCCAAGGAGAGCTGTATGAGTAAAACCACCCAATATGAGTAATGTGTACTCCAAACAGGGACGAACAACACTCTTATAAAAGCAAGCAATTGGGGTGGAATGAAGAAATTCCGAAGGCGGCTAAGAACATCTAATTTCTTCGAGGCTTGTTTAGGAAGAGAAGTAAAATGTGATCTTTCCAAAAAAAGATCACAAGGAAAAGACGCACCGAGAATATTTCGGAGAGATGATGATTTGAGTTGTGAGGAATGTTGTCTCAAGTAGAGAGATGGAGGAACTGAATTTTTGAAGCATTGAAAATGACCATGTTTTCTTTGCCCTAATTTGAAATACGAGATAAGAAATATACTACACGCTTTCGACGGGTGCGTGACTTTTGGGACGCGTTTTTTTACTGAAAAAAAACTAACGGTCTTTTCTGCAATTGCGTGCAGTGTTGCATTCTCAGTGACCTTCCAGAGCTTTTTTTTTTTTGAAAGTTCACGGACCCCGTGGGCCCCCTTCCCTTCGATTCTAATCGATTTCGCAAGAAAAGAGTCAGTAAAGAGAGTGAGGTGAACGTATCAATTCTGCTAACTCGAGTAACTTCCTGATACCTATTTTGGGGATCGAAATTTACCTCAAGCTGGGGGGGTACCTCAGCTTGAGGTTTATTGAACTCCCCTCAAAAAAGTTGTCAGGAAAGAGCGTGTAAATTTGAGCAGGGTGATTTGCAATTGCAAATCAAAATCCCGTTAGACATTTTTTCAGTCTTAAAGCACGTAGTATACTACTGAGATAGATCAAAAGTCAGTTACTCTAAGGCCGCTACCTTGCGTCTGTAAACTGCTGTTGGGATAGGCGTCTTTCAAATTGAAAGGAGAAATGAAGGATGGAGTCATCGGCAAATGAGTGGATAGGAAACGAAGTAACAAAGAGAAGGTTTTTATTGAAAAGTAGAAAAAGTGTTGGGGATATGACAGATCCCTGAGGAACATCATTATTAATAAATTTAGAGGATAAGCGGTGACCGTCTACAGCAGCTGCTATAGAACAACTGGAAAGCAGATCAGAGAAGTCTCAGAGAGATGGATAGATTCCGAAAGAGGGAAGAGATTTGAAAATCAAAGCTTTGTGTCAGACTCTATCGAAAACTTTCGATATATCTACGCGAAAGCAAAAGATTCACCGAAAGGCTGAAGAGAGGAGGACCAAGAGTCAGAGAGAAAGGAAAGATGATCACCAGTCGAGAGTTTTTTAAGAAATCCATACTAGCGATCAGAGGTAAGATTAGAAGAATTGAGATGTTTCCAAATCTTCCAGTTAAGGATGAATTCGAAAACTTTAGAAAGAACAGAGATTAAAGAAATTGGACGGTAGTTAGATGGTTTGGAGGTTCCTACCTTTTTCGGCACAGGTTGAATGAGCGCACGTTTCTAGCAAGTAGGGAAGGTTAAAGTAGAAAAACAAAGTCGAAATAGTTTACCAAGGCAGGGTGCAAGCTCGGAGGCACAAGTTTTGAGAACCAAAGAAAGGATACTATCAGGACCGTAAGCCTTTTTAGTGTTAAGCTCAGAGAGAGGAGAAATAATATCTTCGGAGGAAATTACAATTTTAAGCATAAAAGAATTGGAGGGGGCTGAAGGAGTAGGAATAGCTCCGGAATCGTCTAATAATGAATAATAAGCAAAGAAAGGTTTGAATGAAGAGTTCAACTTTAGAGGACGTTAATAAATGAATAAATAAATAAATAAATAAAAAAGTTTACGATTTTAAACATTTAAAAGATCGGTCTCTCTCTCTTTCTCTCTCTCTCTCTCTCTCTCTCATATATATATATATATATATATATATATATATATATATATATATATATATATATATATATATATATATATATATATATATATATATATATATATATATATATATATATATATATATATATATATATATATATATATATATATATATATATATATATATATATATATATATATATATATATATATATATATATATATATATACTATATATATATATATATATATATATATATATATATATATATATATATATATATATATATTATAGAAAATAAACTTTGGTTTTTTCTATTTATGTAGTAAAAACGAGAGGAAAGAATGCGATATAAAATTGTTTTTGTCTTCATTCGTCTTTTGTCGTTATTATATGCATCCTATTTACAATAAACAATGCTATTGTATTTCTACAACGAAAAAGAAAAATTTATTAGCATATATATATATATATATATATATATATATATATATATATATATATATATATATATATATATATATATATATATATATATATATATATATATATATATATATATTATATATATATATATATATATATATATATATATATATATATATATATATATATATATATATATATTACACAATCCTTCCCACAACTGTGGGGTGGTGTCTACCTCAAGCCACTTCCATTCCCCAACATTCAGCCTATCGCCAATCTTTTCCACTCACGCTTATCCTCTGTCAATCGCTCACCTTCCTCCCAGTTCATCACTCTGTATCTCAATATCTCCTTGACCCCACTTATCTAACCTCCCGTCGGTCTCCCCTATCTCTCACACCCTTCACTTCTGATTCAAATATTTCTTTTGTCAGTTTCTTCTCATTCATCCTACATACATTCCCAAACCACCTCAGTATGCTTTGTTCAGCTCTCCCAACCATATATCTTTCTTCAACCACAGATCTCTCATATTCTAATATTCCTTACTCTATCCTTTCTACTTATATCACACACACACATACACACACACACACACACATATATATATATATATATATATATATATATATATATATATATATATATATATATATATATATATATATATATATATATATATATATATAAATTACTTCATACGTGGGATCCTCCATCACCCTCCACAATCTTTCTCTCCATATTCTGTCAAAAGACTTTTCTAGGTCTACAAAATCAATATATGCTGTCATATTCCATTCTACATTCTTTTCATTATCATTCTTAAAGAGAAGATCAAGTCAGCTACTCTTCTATTTGCCCTAAATTCTTGTTGCCACTCTCCGATCTTCCCCTTTAATTCCCTTCATAATCTTTTTCCTATATTCTTTCGAATAATTTATATGAGCTCACTATTCCTCTGTAATTTTGACATTCCTTTCTATCTCCTTTTTAATGTATTGGTAACATCATTGCCTTTCTCCATTTTGACGGTATATTCTCCTCCTTCCATATACATTTTACAAGTTCTGTCATCCATACCACCATTCCCTCTTCTGTTTTAAATATTTCATTATTCGGTTCATCAACTCCGGGTCTCTTTCCATTCTTTAAGGTTTTTGTAGCTTATTTCTCCTTCTCTGAATGTATCGGTTTTAAGTCTTCTTGTTCCATCAATTCCCTATGTAGATTCTCTTCCTCCTCCATGTATCTACCATCGTCCTCCACATTCAATAATTCCTCAAAAATTCTCTCCACATCTCCTCAGTTTCTTCACCATCCACTATATCACATTCGTATTAGGTTCATCTCTTGTTCTCAATCTTTTAGCCATTCTATAAATCAGCTTTCTAGTACTCCTCATGTCATCCTCCAATTCTCCTCCTATCCTTTCTCGTGATAGGTTGATGTTTCTTCTCTTTACCTCTTTTGCTCGATTCCTTGCCAAAACATAAGCTTGTCTATTTTCCTCTGTCCTACTTTTCATCCACAAACGGTGCTTTCTATTTTTTTTCTTTTACTGCTTCTCTAACTTCTTCATTCCACCATACCGTCTTTTTGTTCCTTCCATTACTTATCTTTTTTTGTTTCAATCACTTCTTGTGCCACCTGTTTCACACCTTCCTTAAAATCTCTCCAGCCTTCCTCTATTCGTTTCACAGTTCCTGAGATTATTTCATGTTTTCTCATCAACTTGTTGAATTCTTCCCTAGTATTTTCATCCCTTAATTTTTCAGTACAGTATCGTTCTCTGGTTACTTTCTTTGGTTTCCTTCTCTTTTTCCATCATATCTTCCCCACCACAAGTCTGTGATTCAAATCTAGTGACACCGATGGTATACTTTTTACATCCTGGTACACACTCTTATCATTACTCATTATTACATCTATCATAGATTTTTCGCGTATTCTTGGTCTTCTGAGTTCCATCGGTATCATGTCCACTTCTTACTCTTCTCATGTTTAAAAAAGGTGTTCATTATCGCTACGCTATTTCTTATGGAAAAGCTCACTAATCTCTCTCCTTCTATATTTCTTGTTCCTATTCCAAATGCTCCTACAGCAGTCTCTTCCCCTCCTCCCCTAACTCCCACATGAACATTCATATCTCCCATGATTATTATGTGTACTCCTCCTCTTCCATCATACACACCCTGTAGGACATGCTATATAAACTCCATCTTCTCTTCTACAGGTCTTCCTTGGTGCGGCGCATAAATCTATATAATGCTCAGCTTTGACTTTCCAACCTTCAATGTCACAGCCACAATTCTTTCGTTGACTAACACCATTTCAGTCACATATCGATACATCTCTGATATCATATATGTATATATATATATATATATATATATATATATACATATATATATATATATAATATATATATATATATATATATATATATATATATATATATATATATATATATATACTAGTAAAATAACAGCAAGAGAAAAGTAGAGTATATGAAATTATATATGATAAGAACACATTATTCATATTAGTCAGTCAAATATATTTTGTTATTCAATGTACTGTGTGTGTTATGTAAGAGATGACTTGTTTTTAGTAGAAATCGTCGAATATTGTATATATTATGTATATGAAACTATATATGTTTATTTAATGGTTTTATTTGTAATAATACTTTTTTTATTTATTTTATGTTATTCAGTAAAAATTTTATTTTATTTATTTGTTATTCTTTGGCAGGAAAATTGTTTGTTTTTATTAATTTTATTCTGAAAACTGCTACTTTACTAGTATAATATCATAATTTTAAAGAAATCTTAATTAATGAGCAAAAACTCACAGAATCATGTTTTATGAGATAACTTCTCAAATGAAAATTTTAAATATTAAAAATTTGGGGACTTTCTTTTCTTTATTTCTGTTTTCAGCTGCAAATATTATATATATATATATATATATAT
>SEYY01024925.1:97500-105000 GCA_009176605.1 Armadillidium nasatum
CCATTCGGAGGCAATGTTTGATTTATCTTTGTTTCATTTGTTTTTTTCCTTTAATTGTAAAATGCCTTTGGTGTATAAATACAGAGGAAAGGAGTACCTTTTAAATCTGTTTATTCTTCTGTTTACAAAACATTTGTGTTTATAAGGCGCGAAAGGAGAGGACCGTTGGGCGTCAAAATAAATTAAAATCACCCTAATACAAAATATGGTCAATGGAGGATAATTTCATCTATATATATATATATATATATATATTATATATATATATATATATATATATATATATATATATATATATATATATATATATATATATATATATATATATATATATATATATATATATATATATATATATATATATATATATATATTATATATATATATATATATATATATATATATAATATATAATATATATAATATAATTTAATAATATTAAGTATATAATATATATAAATATATATATATATAATATATATATATATATATATATATATATATATATATATATATATATATATATATATATTATATATATATATTATATATATATATTATATATATATATATATATATATATATATATATATATATATATATATATATATATATATATATAGCACCAGGTGTCGAGAATTTTGAAAACTTTGATTTAAAACTGAGAAATATTTACACAAAAATTTAATTTTTATTATATATATATATATATATATATATATATATATATATATATATATATATATATATATATATATATATATATATATATATTATATATATATATATATATATATATATATATATATTATATATATATATATATATATATATATATATATATATATATATATATATATATATATATATATATATATATATATATATATATATATATATATATAGAGAAAAAAGTTATTATAAAGGATAATATAATTTAATTATTCTTTTCATATATTTGAAAATAATTGATACTCTTTCTTTAAAGAAAATATAAATAAATAAATATTCAATTAAATATAAATTGTTTATTAAAGTTTGCAATAATTAAAAGTATCTATGAATGTAAGAAAAATTCTCCTTGTTACTCTTTGTCTTGTTACATTTCCAAAAAAAAAAAAAAAAAAAAAATTACATTTTTATTTATTTCTTAGTAAATGTTTTAAATTTAGTTACCCCAAATATACAAGCGACTTGGTCACCTTTGTGTGATATATTGTTTTCGTAATTTTTCTTCTCAATGGAACAAGATGGAAACATATTAATTTCCCTCTTTTTTTTTTGTTTCTTGACTCCTTGAATTGGTTAATTTCTCTTTTATACAACTTCAGCTTCGACTAGAGCTAGAAAACTGGCTACAAAATCGTTCTTGCCTTACCATCTTAACACAAAGAGGAGTCAACAATTTCATGCAATATTTGTGAAGAAGTAGATTAATTAACTTTTCTTGAAATACATTCTTGTGATTAGATAATGTTGGGAGGTTACAGAATAAACGGAAAATGATCACTTGAGGGTTTGAAAGAGTATTTCCGACCCAAGAAGTGCATTAGATTCTCATCAAAATTTCTTGTTTTCGAATATTTAAGTGTTTTTCAAAACAGTTTTTCTATAATGTTGATAAGATATGTAATATTCCTCTAATCGAAAAAAAAAATTAACGAAAGGCATCAGTCTATAGACTATATAAGTAAACTTACAGACCATACTAGTTTTGGAATGAGTTTTTTGAAAGATAATTATTTGCAGAATAGATTATGTACAATATGAAATAACATATAGAAAAAATCTTAACGCCCATTCCCATTGTTCACTCAGGTATGCCAATTTACCAGAAAATGGATAAGCATAAGCATTATATATATATATATATATATATATATATATATATATATATATATATATATATATATATATATATATATATATATATATATATATATATATATATATATATATATATATATATATATATATATATATATATATATATATATATATATTATATATATATATATATATATATATATATATATATATATATATATATATATATATATATATATATATATATATATATATATATATATATATATATATATATATATATATATATATATATATATATATATATATATATATATATATATATATATATATATATATATATATATATATATATATATATATATATATATATATATATATATATATATATATATATATATATATATATATATATATATATATATATATATATATATTATATACGGCACCATTGAAACCAATTTAATTTCCGTGCCACACAATTGGATTTCATTAAGTTCATCCAAAATCATATGTAAGCTTTTTAAACGCGAGCCTCTTGTGAAATGGAAAATTAAAATCAAGAATCTCTTCAAAAGATATTTTGAATCTTCAAAAACAGGTAAAATCGCTATCAAGTTATTCACCACACGGCAATTACTATGACAATTTTCGAGTATTTCATGTTTACTTCTAATAAAAACCTAAAATTAGAGAACTTTTCTCAATTAAAAAAAAAATATATATATATATATATATATATATATATATATATATATATATATATATATATATATATATATATATATATATATATATATATATATATATATATATATATATATATATATATATATATATATATATATATATATATTATATATATATATATATATATATATATATATATATATATATATATATATATATATATATATATATATATATATATATATATATATATATATATATATATATATATATATATATATATATATATATATATATATATATATATATTATATATATATATATATATATATATATATATATATATATATATATATATATATATATATATATATATATATATATATATATATATATATATATATATATATATATATATATATATATATATATATATTATGGTTTGCCATTTATCATGACATTACATATGCTATGCCAGCGTATATACATTTTTATTATTTTTATGCGCCTTTTTCTCCCCTCCATCCAACTTTCCATGGCTTTTCTTATTCCTCTATTAGAATGCGTCAGTGCTTACTCTTTTAGATGATCGTGACTGACATGAAACTAAATTTAAAATAATTTAGAAAGAAGACTTTATATTACGATCTTTATTTTTAAAAAGTTCGCTCACCATGATCATTGCCCTATCGATGGGGTGTGAGGAGGGAAGGGGAGGAACTTTCTCCTAAATTTCTTCCTCGGAACTGAATATGAAACTGAAATCATGTTTTCATGCTCGTCTCTCAATCGTTTTATCATTATGCTATGATAGCAGCAAATTTACTGCTTAGATAAATAAATCAACCTTATGAATTCTGCACTTTATATCTTTTTAGCTGGCATAAATCCAATATTTCAGCAATTTACCATATGTCTATTTATTCCTTTTGCTCGGTCGTGTCTGGTTACTCATGAATAAGATATACCATAAATTGATCTTCTTGAATTTAAGACATAACCAATATTCTGAATTCAAAACAGGAAAACGATGAGTATGTAAGATGCACCTCTTAGAATTATAATATTATCTTATGACAAGAAAGGGTCAAGTTCACTTTTGAAATTAAGTTTATATATATATATATATATATATATATATATATATATATATATATATATATATATATATATATATATATATATATATATATATATATATATATATATATATATAATATATATAGAGGAGAACGTAGTACCGTTCGTTCGCAAGTATCTCTTACTGGGCATATCCCGTTGCCATTTGGTTCGTACCTTTTTGCGTTTCATTATCTCAGAGGCTCTGTACCCTCTTCTCATATTGTAGTGTTTATGCTTCTTTTACCTCTCCAACCCATTCCTTCATATGTTCCCACAAATTTACAAGCGCTAATTCGTACATTATCTTTTTAAAACAATCAAAATTGTGAAGCATAAAGCTGCCTCGAAGAAGCTTAGAGGGGTTGCTTCAAAGTATAGCCCCTCATTCACCCCTTCTCCCATCACCAATTGAGAGTTGATGGCCTCCGGTGATGGGGTTCGTGCCACCAAAATTTTGATGACTTGCATTTGCCCGTCTCTTTTTTCATTAATTTATGCAACATTCGTTGTCTTTTTTCTAATTTACCCTTTGTTAAACACTACCTCTCTTCTTCTAAACTTCATCTCTTGTTCTTAATCAAAATCAGGTGCTTGGGTGCGCTGACAGCAAAAGTAATTCTGTACCTCCTACTCTCTCTATCCTCAATTTCCAACCAAACATAGATGTTGCTCAAAAATCAATCGGCATAAAAGACTTTGTTCTTAGTATAAGAGGTTGTTCGTCCTTGTATGGAGTACGACTTTCATAGTGATGTGGCTCCACTCACACACAGCTCTTCCAGCAATAGTGAAGTATACGGTTCGTCGACTTCAAAACAAACTTTTCTCACTACTCTCTTCAATCTCCTTCAAACTGTCGAATCATTGCTTAAATCTCATTATACTACACTGACAATATTGTCCTAACGAATCGTTGGGACAAGTGGCAAAATGACACAGTAAAGTTTTCAATAGAGAAAAGACATGTTAAGTGTAAGAAAGTCGCTTCACCGATTTATTTTCTAATAAGAAAATAACTTAAAAAAATTTGTTGTGACATTTTTGCCACTTATCCCAACGATTTGTTAGGACAATTTTTGCAGTATATCAATATATAATGAGCTAAGTTCTTTCGAACCATGTAATTACGTATCTCTCCTCATACAGTCTCATCCTTTTTTATAATCACTCTTTGACTCTATAGTACCTAACCTCTATGATCACTCTGCGTGTTCTTTACTGTAAAGTCTTCAACTTAGCTCATTATATATTGATATACTTATTTATTTATTTATTTAGCCTCTCTTCCTTTTACTTACAAATTATCAAGAGACATGTATCAGGTAATATCTTCCTTTAATCTGATTATGAAATAAATATTCCCAACTCTAGTGCATTATATATTTGATCCTGGCCTTATATATATATATATATATATATATATATATATATATATATATATATATATATATATATATATATATATATATATATATATATATATATATATATATATATATATATATATATAATATATATATATATATATATATATATATATATATATATATATATATATATATATATATATATATATATATATATATATATATATATATATATATATATATATATATATATATATATATATATATATTATATATATATATAATATTATTATATTTATTTTTATTTTAGATTATCATTTTATATTTTTCCTTAATTAAATAATGTAAGATAAACTTTGAGTTCAGTGAACAATGAAATCCTGCAAGCTGTTGGAAGTTATTTTAGACAATTTTTTTTGATATTTGTTGAATCTCTTACCATTTTTCTATCTATCTTTAGATAGATATAATAATGGTACCTATAGAATAATGGTACCTATCTTTTTATATTTTATCTAGCTTATAATTTTTTTTTAATGTACTATCTATCTTTTTATATTTTATCTATCTGCTCATTTATTTATTTATTTACTTATCTATCTATCTATTTATCTCTTTATCTACTTATCTTTATTTATTTCTATCTATTTCTCTTTATCTACTTATTTTATCTATTTTCTTTATATATTTTATCTATTTATTCATTTATTTTTCTATTTATCTGTCTATTTATATATCTGGACCATGTTACTTCTTCAGAAAACTTAAATGAAATCATTACTAAGGATAAAATACTGTAATTATGTATTTATATGACTCTTTTTTCCTATGTCATGTAGTTTTGAAGCAGCTGAAGATTCTCAGCTGATAGATAATGAAATTACAGTTATTAAATTCATATATTGAACAAAGCTACGACCAATGAAATGAATGAATACTCAGTCAATATGGACTTTGTGATAAGAATGTTTTAGTTAACAATGTTAATTGTTACAGTACCTCCTGTAACAAATGTAACTGTGAGGATAATAAACATTTGGAAGTAATATATATATATATATATATATATATATATATATATATATATATATATATATATATATATATATATATATATATATATATATATATATATATATATATATATATATGTGTGTGTGTGTGTGTGTGTGTGTGTGTGTGTTTGTAATGTGTTGCTAATAGCAAATCCGATATTTTTTTTTGTTTATTGTAGAAAAATAGAAAATAGTGTACTGGAATAAAAGATAATTTGAACAGATTTTATTGAAGCGAATTTAAGTTTTTGAGAGTGAAAAGTAGATGGAAAGAAACGAAGTGATTAAGATTTAAATAACGTCTAAAACTAGAGTTAGATTTAAGTTTACACTAAAAATTGTAGAATAAATGAAAATAAACTCAGAAATTGAAAACCTAATAGCAGTTTACAATAATAATAATGCGATTTTTTTTGGAGTTTAACTAGTATAGAAAATAAATAAAAAAATATTGTTTAAAATGTAGATGAAGAACCAGATGATAGAACATAAAAGCTTCGAGCAAAGTTAGATGATTTCTTGATAATAACATCTGTAGATAGAAAAACATTATTTTGCATCAAAATTTTCTTTGGAGGGAAACCTTTAAAAAAGATTAATTGCTTACAAAAACTAAAGCATTAGTTAATAAAATGAAAACTATACAGACCCAGACGAAATAAATGAATGTCATTTAAAGTTTTTTTAGATGGTTCGGACGTTTTTTGCGATTTTCAGCTTCTGAAATATAATTTTTATTATGGAAGGTTCAAAACAAAATCTGTCATCGATTCCTAATTGGGTGAGAAAGGCATTTTTTGAATTCTTGTTCAATTTTTACGTTTTATGGTTTCGGAGGTGCATACTTTTTTACCTATTTTAATGTAACTTTCTTTTTTTCCCATCTTCCAATATGGTCCAATTTTTCAAGATACAGCAAAAAACTGATTGGTCCAGTTTTTTAATACCTATATCTAAAATAACGTTTTGAAGTCAAACGTTCAAAAAAAAATTTAAAAATTGTTAAAAAAATATTTTTCAGAATATTTTACTTCGACAATTTTTTCAGGAATAGATATCAAAAATATGTCTTATAAATTTTAAAATATACACTTCCCCTTGAGTTCCTAAAAGTTTGTTATACTTCCGTCAAATAAACAAAAAGTTGATTTTTAAAGTGGTGAAGGTGTCCTTTTTAGAGGAAAATATACCTACACCTTATTTTATTCAACTTTTTTGTTATTTGAACATAGTAGACAAAATTTTCAGTAACTAGAGGAAGTGTATAGTTAAAAAATTGTTGGACACTTTTTTGAATTTTTTTTTCCTAAAAAAAGTTCTGAAGTTTTGAAATTTAAAAAATTTTTTTTTAAAAATCTTTTCAAATTTATTTTTCATGTTTTACCTCAAAAAAACTTGACAATAATATTTAGGTATAGCCTTCTTACAAAGTTCTGAAT
>SEYY01024925.1:112500-120000 GCA_009176605.1 Armadillidium nasatum
ATATATATATATATATATATATATATATATATATATATATATATAGATTATATTTATATATAAAGATTATATTCATGTTTTAAATGCATCTCTTTTTTAATAAAAAAATATTATATTACATAATGTTTATTAAAAACCCAGTCAAGCTTTTTAAAAGAAACGAACTTTTAAAACTGCTTTTAATATATTTTGACAGCTTAATTAATTAATAAAATAAGTGATAATATTTACATGAATACATAATCTATCCTTTTGACTAAAATTATAGAAAATATAGTTGGACATTCTATCACCTTAAGTGAAAGAACTTCTAGACATCCCTGTCACAACACGGCAAAAATTGTCCTAAAGAATCGTTGGGACATTTTTGCCACTTATCCCAACGATTCGTTAGGACAGTTTATTGCAGTGTCATAGAAGCAAAACTTAGGATGAGTTGTATAGAAATTTACAAATTTTTTTTAAAGCACTCATCTCAATGGCATCACCCTATCTGCTACCACACACATGCGTCTAACCATTCTTTTATCCGCGAGCGCAAGTGCAGAAGTTCATACAGAGACAATCCCAATAGAGCTCAAATAATATCAACTTCTACGAGAATTTTCCTAAATTGAAAACAAAATACTGTATTTTAAAATTAAATTAAATTAAATTTAATTAAGTTTCCTAAAATAATTATTAAATGTTAAAAATGAAAAACTAAACCCCAAAAACTGGTGCCAACTGTAACATGCTAGTTTAATATTATGTTAAAACAGGAAGCTATAAGTAAATCTAACTTAGAATTGGAAACCTAAGAAAAAAAAAATTAAAAATTAAATAAAAATTTTAAAAAAAATTTAATTTTAAAATGCCAAGTCATTTGTTTTTGAAAAATTAAAAAAGCAAAAAAAAAAAAAAAAAAAGGAAAATAAATTATATATATTATTTTTTTAAAAACTCTATTAAAATTTACACGAAAACTAAGCAAACAAAGAAATAAACATTAAACAGTCCATTGCCTCTCACTAACAAAAAAATCTCAATATTTTATTATTCTTTCTCAAGAAATTAAGTAAAGACCTAAAAATAACATGATTATAATGTTCCATATTATAAGAAAATTAATATATATATTTGTAATATCAAATAAAAATAATAATTTAATAATAGCATTATTAGATATTAACTTGTGAACAGAAAGTTGATGAAAGCCTGAGAAATTTATTCATACACAGATAATGTTAATAATAAAATTATATATTAATATAAGTTTAGCTCATTTGCTCAATAAACTTATAAATAATAAGATAGATCAGGATTTCCTAACTTTTTTTTTTTTTTTTTTTTTTTGCTTGTGGGCCCCCTGAGTCCTAATTTTACGTAAGTGAACCCCCTTGAGTCCTAACTTTACATAAGTGAGCCCCCCTGAGTCCTAAGAACCCCCTCCCCTGAGTTCTAACTTTACGTATGTGAATATCCTATGTACTCATATATAATATTCCTAAATTAATTTTTTTTTATTTCATCTCTGGTGGGCAAAGGCCAGAGGCCCACTAATGTTCCACCAGAGTTAGGGGGAAAGTCGGGAACATGGTCAAATTAAAGGCCGACATGACCTGATACACGGCGTTTGAAGGTGCCTAAGTCATAGGAAGTTGGAAAAATAGATGAAGGAAGTGTGTTCCATACTTTACCAGTAGAGTACATGTAAGATTGAGCATAGCGTTTCAGTCTGGGGTCAGAGAGTTGGACAGAGAAAGGATGAGACTGTGAGGCGCACGAACCCTTCTCAATGGAGGAGGTATGCGACGAGAGAGCTCAGAAGAGCAGTGTCCATTGTAATTGCGATAGTATAGAGTGAGTGTCGTAACATTTCGACGGGCATAAAGAGATTGGAGAGAATTAGTGAGAACAGGAGAGCTGATAAGATGTGTGACGCACACTCCATACAGAGGCGAACAACACCCCTATACAGAGCAAGCAACTGGGGTGGTGTGAAGAAATACTGAAGGCGTCTCAGAACACCCAACCTCTTAGAAGCTTGTTTAGAAAGAGAAGTAATGTGATCTTTCCAAGAAAGATCACGAGAAAAAGAAACACCTAGAATATTAAGGAGAGATGAAGGTTTGAGTTGCGTGTTTTCGAAGAAGATATCGTAGTTGTGTGGAAGATTGTGTCGAGTAGAGAGATGGAGGAATTGAGTTTTTGAGGCATTGAAAACGACCATGTTTTCTCTGCCTCATTTGAAATGAGAGATAGATCAGAGGTTAGTTGTTCCAAGGCCACCCTCCTTACTTCCATTAACTGTTGCTGAGGGGGGCGCCTTTCAAAATGAAAAGAGTAATGAAGGGTGAAGTTATCAGCATAGGAGTGGATAGGAGATGAAGTAATAGAGAGAAGGTCATTAATGAAAGGCAGAAAAAGTGTTGGGGATAGGACAGATCTTTGAGGAACACCGCTATTAATAGATTTATAGGATGAACGGTGGCCGTCTACAACTGCTGCTATAGAACGACCGGAAAGGACATCAGAGAGAAGGCCACAGAGAGAAGGATAGATTCCGAAAGAGGGAAGTTTGGAAATCAAAGCTTTGTGCCAGACTCTATCGAAAGCCTTCGATATGTCCACCGATATGCCGAAGAGAGGAGGACCAAGAGTCAGAGAGAAGGGAAATAAGATCATCAATAGAGCGCTTCTTACGAAAGCCATACTGCCGATCAGAGATAAGCTTTGAAAAATTATTTATTTATTGGTTATTAAAAGCTAATAGTTAATCCTTTTAAAGCTTCTGTGGTCCTCTGGAAATTCATGTGAACCCCTGGTTGTCCATGTAGTCCCCTAGGGGTCCACATGGACCACTGGTTTTCCATTTAGTCCCCTAGGGTAGATATGAACCACTTGTTGTCTATGTAGTCTCCTGGGGGTCCATATAGACCATTGATGGTTCATTTGGACCCCTAGTTGTCCATATAGGCCCCTAGGGGTTCATATGTACCACAGATTTTCCATGTAGACCCCTTGGGTTCATTTAGATCACTGTTTGTCCATGTAGTCTCCTGGGGGTCCATATAGACCACTGAAAGTTCACATGGACCCCTGGTTGTCTATATAGTCCCCTAGGGGTCCACATGGACCACTGGTTTTCCATGTAGACCCCTGGGGTTCATATAGACCACTGTTTGTCCATGTAGTCTCCTGCGAGTCCATATAGACCACTGTTTCTCCATGTAGTCTCCTGGGGGTCCATATAGACCACTGAAGGTTCATATGGACCCCTAGTTGTCCATGTAGTCCCCTAGAGGTCCATATGGAACATTAGTTTTCCATGTAGTCTCCTAGGGTCCATATAGACCACTGGTTGTCCATGTAGTCTCCTGGTGGTTCCCATGGACCACTGGTTGTCCAGGTGGACCCCGGTTGGGAAACTCTTAGACAGAGGAAGAAGGAGGGTTTCATTACTTAAAACACCCAGTTACGTTTAAATTAAAAGATTATATTTTTAATATTCCTGATACTACCACTGCTACTATTATATTTCCTGCGACTATTAAAATTATTAAATATTTCATGTCTAATTATACTACTTTATTAAAATTAATAATAATAATAATAATAGTATTAATAATAATGATAATCATAATAATGGTATAACCTACAGTAACAAAAGTACGATCACATTAATAATAATAATAATAATAATAATAATAATAATAATAATAATAATAATAATAATAATAATAATAATGGCAATAATAACAACAAGATTTTTTTTATCATTTATAATTCCTCAATTGTCAAAGATCAATGAAGTATGTGAATAGAATTTAAAGGATGTTGGAGACTCTGCTGCCCTCAGTGGTGACAACACCAACTAATTAACTGAGGCCCTTCATTGACGCATGTCAAAGGATGGAACGATTGCCATTATTACTGCATAGCTTTAATTCTCCTGCGTCGTTAACCTCATTGTATTCATTGTTCAAATCTACTAAATAGGATTTACACGCACACGCACACGCACACGCACACGCACACGCACACGCACACGCACATATATATATATATATATATATATATATATATATATATATATATATATATATATATATATATATATATATATATATATATATATATATATATATATATATATATATATATATATATATATATATATATATATATATATATATATATATATATATATATATATATATATATATATATATATATATATATATATATATATATATATATATATATATATATATATATATATATATATATATATATATATATATATATATATATATATATATATATATATATATATATATATATATATATATATATATATATATATATATATATATATATATATATATATATATATATATATATATATATATATATATATATATATATATATATATATATATATATATATATATATATATATATATATATATATATATATATATATATATATATATATATATATATATATATATATATATATATATATATATATATATATATATATATATATATATATATATATATATATATATATATATATATATATATATATATATATATATATATATATATATATATATATATATATATATATATATATATATATATATATATATATATATATAATATATATATATATATATATATATATATATATATATATATATATATATATATATATATATATATATATATATATATATATATATATATATATATATATATATATATATATATATATATATATATATATATATATATATATATATATATATATATATATATATATATATATATATATATATATATATATATATATATATATATATATATATATATATATATAATATATATATATATATATATATATATATATATATATATATATATATATATATATATATATATATATATATATATATATATATATATATATATATATATATATATATATATATATATATATATATATATATATATATATATATATATATATATATATATATATATATATATATATATGTATATATATATATTCATTAAATGTAGGAAAAAAAGGATTGATAGAACGGCCGCAAACATTAACAACTTTATTAATATACAAACGACGTTTCGACCATTACAAAGGTCATCTTCCGGACATTTGCAGATTATAATAGATGTTACAGTAAATAATAATAATATTAATATTAATAGTAATAGTAATATAATAAGCAATAATATTATAATAATTGCCATAAATATCAATATTAGTAATAGGAAAAATGTCAATAATAATGGTAACAATGATAGTAATAATTGTAATGATATGTGGTCATATTATTGCTTATTATTATACTGTTCTTATTACTCATATTATTATTATTTACTATAACATCTATCATAATCTGCAGATGTCCTGAAGATGACCTTTGTAGTAGGTCGAAACGTCGTGTTTTGTATATGAATAAAGTTGTTAATGTTTGCGGCCGTTCTCTCAACCCTTTTTTTGTCCTAAATTTAAAGTTCTCAAAGAACGAATCTTTCCATCATTATATATTTCTTTTTGACTGCCAAAAGCTGCAGGAATTATACCATATTATAGGAAGGAAATATGATTTGACAACTGAGAAATTATAGGTTTGTTATTTAAATAAATTAATAAAAATGTTATTAGTTATATATATAAGATTCAATTTATGAAAATATTGGTCATATTATTATTGCTACTACTACTGGAATAATAATAATAATAATAATAATAATAATAATAATAATAATAATAATAATAATAATAATAATAATAATAATAGCAAATAATTATAATAGCAATAATAATGTTTAAGAAAATTAATTTAATAATAATAATAACATAAATAGTATTATAAATTATAATAATAAATATTATTATTTTTAACATAGCGATCGTCTTTATTAAGAGCTCGTTAAAGAAATGATAATAAAAACAATTAAAATAAAATTGAAAAAGGAAGGAAAAATATTGTGTAAGTAGTATCTCTAAATGATGAATATAACAGTAAAAATTTTTTTAAATATTTACTCTAAAACAAAGGTATAAAGAATGTAAATTAATGTTATGCTATAATATATGGTATAATATTTATTATATATTAAATATCATTAAAATAGCTTCTAAGTTTTCAAGATTATGAACTTCTTGCTCTTATTAAATTTCTAAATACCAATACCTTTTGTGCATTACTCTCACCATTAAAATATATTATTTATATATTATATATATATTATTTTTATATATTATTTATATAAATCACTCAAAAAAAGATTTAATTTTCCGTATTTAATAATCATATAATGTTAATACTAATATTCAGTTTTGATTAAATGGTCGAAATTTTATAATAAAAATAAATAAATATTATTCGTCCTTTACCTATAAATAAGTATAGTAACTAAGCACTTCATTTGGGGAGAGATTACTATGACAATTATCCAGAATTAGTTTTTATTCCGAATACATCCCGATTTGGCCTAAAAATGATAACGCTTCAAAGGATGTGAAAAATCGCTTCACCACAAATATGTATCCATATATTCGTTCTGCATTTGAAGGTATATTGTACGAGTTTGGCGACAAAATTTTGAAAACGCTAATATATTATATATATATATATATATATATATATATATATATATATATATATATATATATATATATATATATATATATATATATATATATATATATATATATATATATATATATATATATATATATATATATATATATATATATATATATATATATATATATATATATATATATATATATATATATATATATATATATATATATATATATATATATATATATATATATATATATATATATATATATATATATATATATATATATATATATATATATATATATATATATATATATATATATATATATATATATATATATATATATATATGATTTACCACCTAAACTTATTATGTATAGTCGTAATGCATATTTACAAATAGTTAATATAATTGTTTTATAAAATATATAAATTAAACTGTTCTTTAAAACATACAGTATTAATTAACGAAATGTTACGGCTTTTTTAGGCTGGAATATCGGTTGTCCGGACGTTGAATATTAAATTTTGGGGGCTATGTGCATAAAAGCAACGTGTTTGATATATATATATATATATATATATATATATATATATATATATATATATATATATATATATATAATATATATATATATATATATATATATATATATATATATATATATATATATATATATTATATATATATATATATATATATATATATATATATATATTATATATATATATATATATATATATATATATATATATATATATATATATATATATATATATATATATATATATATATATATATATATATATATATATATATATATATATATATATATATATATTATATATATAGAGGTACATAAAAATAAAAAAAGATCTGATCTCTGAT
>SEYY01024925.1:127500-130000 GCA_009176605.1 Armadillidium nasatum
GCCACCTAGTTCTTGAATTTTCAAGGTTACCAGTTCACCCAGTGACCTTGTTTTTAGGTTTATATGATATACGTAAAAGTGGAGTTATAAAATATTACTTTTAATTGAATATTGGGAAAAAATTAACGATTTACATATACTATAAAGTTTTATTATTCATCAAATCACGCTTTATGTAACACCCATGAATAGTGCTATATATATATATATATATATATATATATATATATATATATATATATATATATATATATATATATATATATATATATATATATATATATATATATATATATATATATATATATATATATATATATATATATATATATATATATATATATATATATATATATATATATATATATATATATATATATATATATATATATATATATATATATATATATATATATATATATATATATATATATATATATATATATATATATATATATATATATATATATATATATATATATATATATATATATATATATATATATATATATATATATATATATATATATATATATATATATATATATATATATATATATATATATATATATATATATATATATATATATATATATATATATATATATATATATATATATATATATATATATATATATATATATATATATATATATATATATATATATATATATATATATATATATATATATATATATATATATATATATATATATATATATATATATATATATATATATATATATATATATATATATATATATATATATATATATATATATATATATATATATATATATATATATATATATATATATATATATATATATATATATATATATATATATATATATATATATATATATATATATATATATATATATATATATATATATATATATATATATATATATATATATATATATATATATATATATATATATATATATATATATATATATATATATATATATATATATATATATATATATATATATATATATATATATATATATATATATATATATATATATATATATATATATATAATATATATATATATATATATATATATATATATATATATATATATATATATATATATATATATATATATATATATATATATATATATATATATATATATATATATATATATATATATATATATATATATATATATATATATATATATATATATATATATATATATATATATATATATATATATATATATATATATATATATATATATATATATATATATATATATATATATATATATATATATATATATATATATATATATATATATATATATATATATATATATATATATATATATATATATATATATATATATATATATATATATATATATATATATATATATATATATATATATATATATATATATATATATATATATATATATATATATATATATATATATATATATATATATATATATATATATATATATATATATATATATATATATATATATATATATATATATATATATATATATATATATAATATTATATTATATATATTATATATATATATAATATGTATATATATATATATATATATATATATATATATATATATATATATATATACATATATATCCAAGTGCACTGAAATTTAATGTCTAACGCATTAATTTGCTATATCCAAACAGATATGTCCGGTCTAAACTGGATTTTGACCGAATGATCTCAATTTCAGGCAAACAAACCTATTTTTTATACGCATGCAACAAAAAAAAAACAAATTGCAGACAATGGTTTATCTTAAATTCCAAAGTAGAGACATTACGCTCGAATATTAATCACTCCTGGCGATTCACCTTTTAATTTCCCTCTTCTTCTTCATCTTCTTTTTATTATTATTATTATTATTATTATTATTATTATTATTATTATTATTATTATTATTATTATTATTATTATTATTATTATTATTATTATTATTATTGTTATTTTTTTTTTTTGGCGTATCTCCAGGAAAGATCTTTAGGTACTACTTGAGATATGTGAATGCCGATTATGCGACTTACTTTACTTTTATTTTGGAGTAGATTTACTCGGTAACTTGAAGACCTTGAAAGTACATAAACAGATATTTGTTTAATAGACAAATAAAACAACACAAACATCCACTTCACATATATATATATATATATATATATATATATATATATATATATATATATATATATATATATATATATATATATATATATATATATATATATATATATATATATATATATATATATATATATATATATATATATATATATATATATCTTATCAATAATAATATTAAATTACGATAAAGATTCTACATTTTTATGCTATTTAGAAAGTAAACATTATTTTTGTTTTTTGATTAATCGATTATTATTAATTTTGAATCTGATATATCGTTAAAAAAAGAATGTATAAATTTGTCCATAAATTAAAAAGATGAAAATGAGATCTTGTTCATT
>SEYY01024925.1:132500-137500 GCA_009176605.1 Armadillidium nasatum
TCCTCAATGACATTATCAATGTAGGCTATGAACAATTGAGGGGATAATACGTTTCCCTGTTTTACTCCTCTCTCTACTTCGAACTAACTTTCATTTTTATATTCTGTTCTTACTTTGCACTTTGCCACTTCATACATACTCCACAATGCATCACACACACAATCCCCTGCTCACTCCTTAATTTCCTTCTAGGACCTCCCACAGTCTTCTCCTAGGCATCATATCAAATGCCTTCCTTAGATCTATAAATACTACGTAGGATTATTGTACTCGTAAAACTTCTCACCAATCTGTCTTAAGGCAAACAAGATCTGTTTTGCTTCTTCTCCTTCTATATATATGTTAATCCTCTCCTAGTTGTCTTCTCTTTAGCACTCTCTCGTATATCTTTGCCATGTGATCTATCAAAGAGAGCCCTCTATAATTCTTACATTCTCCAGAGTCTCCCTTCTGTTTGTTCATTGGGATTATAATCGTTTTTTTTCCCAGTTCTCTTGGACCTCTTTCCTTCTCCTACACTCATTTAAGAGCTCCAACACCTTCTCTCGTAATTCCTAACCTCCCTCTCTAGTCAACTCAACCGCTAAACCATCTTCTCCGGGTGCTTTTTATTTTTCCTCCTCCTTATGGCCTCTTCTAGCTCCTCCCTGGTAATTCCATCTCCAACCCCCTCCTCTCCCTCATCCCACACCTGCTCCTTATCTTCAACCTCCATCCCTCCCTCATTCAGTAATTCCTCAAAATATTCATTCCATCTACCGTTTATTTCCTCTGCCTCCACCAGAGTTTTCCCTTCTCTATTCTTAATATTATTTTGTCTCTTCTCTTGGGTTCTGTATGTTCTAGCCATCT
The DNA here is from genome assembly GCA_009176605.1 of Armadillidium nasatum. Classification (NCBI taxonomy): domain Eukaryota; kingdom Metazoa; phylum Arthropoda; class Malacostraca; order Isopoda; family Armadillidiidae; genus Armadillidium; species Armadillidium nasatum. Next base: position 133,353 of record SEYY01024925.1, read on the forward strand.
TAAATATTTTCTTCCTATTACCCACTGCACATTCCTTCAGTTCCTCTGCTACCCTTCTGGCACCTACCTCTTTGCATTTCTTTTTACTACTTCTGCTCTATTTCTGGCTTCTACATATTCCTGTCTTGATTGAGCAGTTCTCCTTTTTAACCAATTTCTCATTTTTGCTGTTTTATCATCACTGCCTTCTTCATCTCTTCATTCCACCATCTCGTATGCCCCTTCTTTGTGCCTCAAACATTCCTGTATCCCAGCTCTTCTCCAGCTGCCTCCATCATTTTCTTCTTCATTCCCGTGAAAACCTCTTCCATTTCCATTTGTCTTATATTCTCTCTTAAATTATCTCTATATGCATCTCTCTTACTATGTTCTTTCAGGGATTCAACCTTAATTATTCTCTTTTCCATTGCATTATTATTTTCTTCTCTAATTATAATATGTGCTATCAATAATCTGTGGTCCGAATCCATTGTTTCCACGGGCATAACTTTAACATTCAAGATTATTCTATTATCCGATGTTATTATATCTATAACTGATTTCTGATCAAACTCTTCCGTACTGCTGTTCCATCTGTACTTGGTGTATCCATGTGATACTTTATGACTAAAAAAATGTATTCCTAATCATGAAGTTCCTCCTCATGCAAAAATCCAACAATCTTTCCCTTTGTTCATTTCTATTTTCCTCTCCAAATCTCCTATAATTTCTTCCACTTCGCTCCTCCTTTTTCCTACTCTCATTAAAATCCCTAATCAGAGAACATGCTATTTTCTTCATGTCTCATTCCAACCCACCTCTCCATCAACTCCATAAATTCCAAATTCTACTCGTCCGTATGTCCCTGCTGGGATGAATATACTTCAAACACATGGTAATTCTTTCCTATGATTTTGAAGCTGCACACTATCAGTCTTTCAGTAATTCCCTCCCCCTTCATTATATATGGGCTCAACCTAGGGCTTACCACAAACCCCACACCATGTTTTATAAAACCCTCTTCCACTCCTCTATACATCAACACATATCCAGCTCCACAAGTCTCTAGCTTCCTTCGTCCCTCTCATTTTCATCTCCGCCGTGCCTATCAAATCAATCCTCCTCCTCTCCATCAACCTCATCACCTGTTCTAGTTACCATGAGGAAGAAACCTTGAAGAGTCTGTAGCTACGAATATCTCAACACAAATATTCTGCGAGAACAACAACCAAAACGGTGTCTTTTTTTAATCAGATTTCCAATTTTAGTCATTTTATTAATTGGAATGATGCCAACTTTTTTTTTAGAAGTTATGCTAAATTTTTTTTTTTTTTTTTTTTTTTTTTTTTTTTTTTTTTTTTTTGCAATTTGTGATAGCTGTGGCGAGGAGGACTGTTGAGAATTTTAATCGGGCACCTGGCGCATGAGCATTGCTTGGCGAATGCTTTGGAGGACAATGGGGTCAGAATCGCTTCTTCGACTTTATATTTCTTGATGATTTAAGATTATTTAATTACCTTTTTCCTACAAATGCTTTCAAATTTTTATTCAAACTATTTTACCACTGTTACTTCCACTACTACTAAATTTACTTCTAGTACTTCTGCTACTACTACTACCAATACTACTACTACTACTACTAATAATAATAATAATAATAATAAAAATAATAATAATTATAATAATAATAATGTTAATGAGAATAAAAATAATAATAATATTAAGACTAATAGCAATAATAACGGCCCTATATGTATTCGATCGAATTTCGTTGCGATGATATCTCCTTTCATCTGTTAAAATTTGTGAACATCTGTGTGAATCATCCTTTATATATATATATATATATATATATATATATATATATATATATATATATATATATATATATATATATATATATATATATATATATATATTATATATATATATATATATATATATATTATATATATATATATATATATATATATATATATATATATATATATATATATATATATATATATATATATATATATATATATATATATATATATATATATATATATATATATATATATATATATATATATATATATATATATATATATATATATATATATATATATATATATATATATATATATATATATATATATATATATATATATATATATTATATATATATATATATATATATATATATATATATATATATAGATTAATGGTAGATAAACCGTGAAGAAAAGGTTATATATTAATAAATTATGCAAAGATTTTCTTACTCTATCAAATTTAGGACGTGATAATTCATTTTGTCAGTTTTATAATATGTTCACCGAATAGACGTTATAAAATTAAGTATGTCCATATTTCCTTGTCTTATAACCTATAACTTTTTATATATATATATATATATATATATATATATATATATATATATATATATATATATATATATATATATATATATATATATATATATATATATATATATATATATATATATATATATATATATATATATATATATATATATATATATATATATATATATATATATATATATATATATATATATATATATATATATATATATATATATATATATATATATATATATATATATATATATATATATATATATATATATATATATATATATCCCAAACCCTCATTTATTGCATAGCGATACTGAGGTATTTTTTTGTGCAAAAAAAAATTAAAACTTGCAATAAGCCTAAAACAGCTGAAAAAGAAAAAATCCAAAGCATGATGAGCATGACCTGTCTATGTCAGGCGTCGATTTCGAAAGCTTCATGGATATAATACACTCCATCAATGAGTAATGGGGAGAACAAATAAATAAAATTTAAAAAAAAAATTTTTTCCTTAATTTTTTAAAATAATTCCATTTATTGTTTTTACTGAAGTGAGGAATGTGACGAAATAAAAGATTTTAGTTTATGCATATATAAATATTTAAAAAGAGAAGAAAGAGAGGAAAAGCCCTAAGTAATAATGATAGTAATGTAAAATATTATAAAAAAAGTAAAAATCGTTTTTCTCGCATCTCTCTCTCTCTCTCTCTCTCTCTCTCTCTCTCTCTCTCTCTCTCTCTCTCTCTCTCTCTTCTCTCTCTCTCTCTCTCTCTCTCTCTCTCTCTCTCTCTTCTCTCTCTTCTCTCTCTTTCTCTCTCTCTCTCTCTCTCTCTCTCTCTCTCTCTCTCTCTCTATATATATATATATATATATATATATATATATATATATATATATATATATATATATATATATATATATATATATATATATATAATATATATATATATATATATATATATATATATATGACCAAATCTAAATTTCTATTATTTTCGATTCTTATAAATTATTGACATAATGTCCGCTTGATTTATTTTCTATTTTCGCATCGGTATCGGTAATTGCATTGGTTTTTCCGCATCTGTATAGGAAATTATATCTGTTTTTTGAATTGTATCAATCTGTATTGGCAATTATATCTGCTCTTTGAAATTTGCACTTGTTTTATCAAACTTTCTTTTAAATTTCATTTCAATTTACACATTTTTTGAAATTTTGACCTAGATTTTCTCTTCATATTTTAAAATTGAAAAAATTTGACATGAATATTTTCTTTTCTGTCTTTTATTCAATCATTTATTTCTATCTTTTTTAAGGGACATATCTACATCAATCTTAAATATATAAAGGATTGAAAATTTTAGAATTCACATAATATATGGGTGTTAGGTATGCGAAGACCTCTTACAGTATGTTAATTTGTATAACTGTTACATATTTTTAGGTAAAACTTATAATAATCAATTAAAAGGTTATGTAACAGTCACTCACTACAGCAACGACATCGCATCATGACTTTTAAGACACCTTGTATATATTTAAGGAAAAGTTGAATACATTTGATAATATTCACTAGAGTAGAAAATTCAAATTCAAATTTTTAGAGGAATTATATTTATAGATTTTTTTTGAAGGCAAGATAAATCAAGTAAGTCCTCACTACTTGCATAATTCAATGATTTCACTGGGACCCAAACCATAGTTCTCTCTGAATATTTGATATTAGGGCGTTATTTAATAATTTTAGGAATTTGATTCTAAAATAAATCAGTCAGGATTTAACACCATAATGTTGGAATGATT